>JAXIVD010004426.1:17500-32500 GCA_036785275.1 Cancer borealis | reverse complement strand
GACGACAAGGTCTGGTCAGACTGTCACACTGACCTACTAGATCTACTCAGCGAGTACGACGCTGTAACCGTTCGCTGTTATACCTTGTCCCCCCGAGGTCGCCAGAGAAACCCCACCAATGTTGCACGGATATCCTTTAAACGCCACGATCTCCCTACCCATGTCTACGTTGGGGGCGTCATGCTCCCAGTCCGGCCTTACATTCCTCCACCTCGCCAGTGCCGAAACTGTTGGCGTTTTGATCATCCAGAAAAACACTGCCGCTCCGCTCTCCGCTGCCCTTTGTGTGGCCTTACCCATACCCGCGATCAATGCCACACCACTACCCACTGCTGCTGCAATTGTGGCGGCCCCCATAATGTTCACTACCGCGGCTGCCCAACTTACAAGTTTGAGGCTGAAGTCGCTGGTATTCGCTTCCGTGACGGTCTCACATTACATGAGGCTCGTCAGAAAACCCGTCGCCTAGGCTTCACCCCTTCTCCTCACCATGTTGCTGCCTCCGCCTCTTCCCCTCACCTTCCAGCCACGTCCTCTTCTTCCCGCCCCGATCCTCGGCCTTCCTCCCCTACCCCTTCTTTCACCCATCCCTCTCCTCTACCTCCTTCCTCCTCCTTCTCTCCCTCCCACCCTCCATCCTCCATCTCTTGCTCTAATTCTTTTGCTGTCCTTGATCCTGATACTCCTACCTCCATCACCGTCTGTACCCCTACCCCTCCCTCTCCACGCCCTCAGCGCTCCCACTCTACCAAACGACAACACCACTCTGAAACTTTGGTCTCCTCTCCCCCACCAACCCCCTCTCCAGCTCCCACCTTGATCTCTTCACCCCCTCTTCACCTTGCTAAAAAAAGACTCGCCCTGCACCTTCCTCGCCCGCTCCTTCCGAGGGTGATAACCTCGATGCCATCATCGAGTACATAAAGAACACGACTCCATTGTCCTCTCCTCCTACTTCCTCATCTCCTCCCCCGGCCCCTCCTATCCAGGTCGTGGCTTCTATTCACCCATCCCCCAAGCACCTTCCTCCTACCCCGACTACCCCTTCTCCACCTTCTCCCTCTGCTGTCTCCCCTCCTCCAGCCCCCCCCCCTCTGCACCCGGCGCTCCGCCATCTCCCCCTTCCCCGCTTTACTCTCCCCTCCCCTCCTCGTCTTACCCCGCCTGTTCTTCGGTGCAGCCCCCTTCGTCTGCCCCTCCCCCACCTTCCTCTGCTACCCGATCTATTCCCTCTCTTCCCCTACCACCTGGCTACTCCCGCACTGATCTCCTCTCTCAATCTCCCCCCTCTCCCCATACCTCATCTGCTCCTGACCCCCTTCCTTCTTCCTTGCCTCTTATGGATGTGGACCCCGGTCCTTTACTCCCTGAGAACGCTCCTCCCTCACCTTCACCCATCCATAGTCTTATCCCCTACTGATCATGTCTGTTCTTCAGTGGAATATTCGTGGTTTTCGTGCCCATCGACAGGATCTTCGCCAACTCATTTACTCTCCCCTCCCCTCCTCGTCTTACCCCGCCTGTTCTTCGGTGCAGTCCCCTTCGTCTGCCCCTCCCCCACCCTCCTCTGCTACCCGATCTATCCCCTCTCTTCCCCTACCACCTGGCTACTCCCACACCGATCTCCTCTCTCAATCTCCCCCCTCTCCCCATACCTCATCCGCTCCTGACCCCCTTCCTTCTTCCTTGCCTCTTATGGATGTGGACCCCGGTCCTTTACTCCCTGAGAACGCTCCTCCCTCACCTTCACCCATCCATAGTCTTATCCCCTACTGATCATGTCTGTTCTTCAGTGGAATATTCGTGGTTTTCGTGCCCATCGACAGGATCTTCGCCAACTCATTTCATCTTATGCCCCCATGGTCCTCTGCCTTCAGGAAACCTTCCTTACTAGCCCGCCCACCCCTATTCCTCAGTACCGCTTTTTTTCCTCCCCACACTCTATCTCTTCTTCTGCTATCCTTCTTCACCAGTCTGTTGCTTCTACCCCTCTTCCTATCCCTACTACACTTCCCTGTACAGTCCTTCGTATCTACCTCCGCCGTTGGGTGTCTCGTTTCTCTTTACCTTTCCCCTTCCCAGCCTCTTGATCTCGATGTCCTCCGCTCCCTTTTCTCTAACGTCCCTTCCCCCCTCCTTGTGGTTGGTGATTTTAATTGTCGCCACACCCTTTGGGGGGATTCTGTGGTCACCTCTTATGGCCGCTCTCTCGACCATCTCCTTAAAGACTTTGACCTTACTATCCTTAATACTGCCGCCCCCACACACTTTGATCTCCGCACCCAGACTTTTTTCCTGCCTCGACCTCGCCCTCTGTTCCCCTGACCTACTACTAGATCTCCACTGGTCGGTTCTTGACCACAATCCCTGTAGTGATCATTTCCCAGTTCTTTTTTCTCCTACTTCCTACATCCCTCTTCCCAGACCCCCTCGCTGGTGCTTTGGTAGAGCAGACTGGCGTGCCTTTGCCTCACTGTCTGCCCTTCGTCTTTCCTCTTCTGATTTTTCCTCCTCTTCTGATATGTTGATCTACTTTATCACATCTGTTCTCGCTGCTGCTTTTGTCTCCATCCCCCGGACTTCCCGCCCCTTTGCCTCCAAATGTGTTCCCTGGTGGAACCCTGCCTGCACTACTGTTTTTCGTTTGAAACGGGCGGCCTGGAGTAGTTAACGATGTAAACGGGGACACTCCCGGCCAGCTCCCGGCCTTTGTTAACTTAAAACGTGCTTCGGCTAGGTTCCGCCATCTTCCTCCTGAGTTTGCTGCCCTTAAGGCGGCACGTGAGCACACCCCTATTACCTTCACACTTTCTCCTAATACTTCATATAACACCCACTTCCCCCCCTCTGAACTTACATCTCCCTTGAAGTGCTGTCGTAACACCTCTGCGGGCCTTGATGGTGTTCACTATCAGATGCTCCGTCACCTTCCTACTGTCTCCCTGACCTTCTTACTTACCCTTTATAATCGCGTTTGGCTAACCGGGGACTTCCCACCCCAGTGGCGCGATGCACTTATACTCCCTTTTCTTAAGCCTAACAAGTCTGGTACTCTTCTCCAGGATTATAGACCCATTGTTCTGACTAGCTGTGTCTGCAAGCTCCTTGAGCGCATGATCAATCTCCGATTGATGTGGTACCTCGAATCAAAGAACCTTCTCTCCCCCACTCAGTTTGGCTTTCGACGTGCCCGTGGTACAGCGGAATCTCTCGCCCGCTTACAAACATATATTACTTCTGCTTTTGCCCAACGAGAATCTGTCTTAGCTGTTTTCTTTGATCTTGAGAAAGCTTACGACATTACTTGGCGCCATCACATCCTTCACCAGCTGTCCTGTGTCGGTGTCTCTGGCAACATGGGGGTTTTCCTCTATAACTTCCTGCGAAACCGTTCCTTCCGCGTTAGGGTTGCTTCCTCTTGCTCCCCCTCCTTCTGTCAGTGTAGGATATTATATTCTATGTATGTATCCATTGTCCCCTTTTAATGTAACGACTAATCACTAGTCGGCACCTCCCTCCTTTTGTATGTTCCCGTGTCCCGCGCAGATCAGTCTACCGCTCCGGGGCATCCTTGTAAGACCCCCTTCGCTTGTAACCTTTCGCTCCAGTAAAGAACCTTCAGTTACGTGTGCCTGTCTCTTGACCCCCTCCTATGTTAAGGACAGCACCCAACATGGCGCAGTGAATACTTCCTGGAAGCCTACAAGGACCTACAAGCCTTCACAGCGGATTTTACTCAGATTCCCTCGCCGAAAAAAGACGCCGCCACAACCATCTTCCTGCTTTGAGATATATTACGGGCTCTTTTGTTCAGTGCAGTGCAGTGTTTTTTAGTAGGGTTGTGTTAGAGATGGTAGCTTTTGTGTTTGACTTTATCCAAGAAAGTTTAGACACAGAAGACCTCCTGTTGTGCAGCATCCGGGACGGGCGAGAGCGCACGTCCTCCCCTCATAGAAGTCATGCAGACACTACTGGACACCGGCCGCCAGCGACCACATGCCCGCCCGCTGCCCGGCGCACAGCTGCCACCTCGCTCCATACACACCCACTACTTTACTTACGTCTTTCACTGTTTGCACTGTCCAAAACCCTGTATTATCTTCTCTGTATTGAGGCACCATGCCCAAAAAGGCAAAAAAGGCTGCCCTTCAACGACAGACAAGAAACATCTAAGAGGAGGACCGCAGTGACGAGACACAATCTCACCTTTCGTCACCCACCCGCGGCCCCACCTCGCCACAGAGTTACCCGCCTCCTTCCCCACCACCACCACCATCACCAACCAGGAAGCGGGGAAGGGGGAGATGGCGGAGCGCCGGGTGCAGAGGGGGGGGGGGGGGCTGGAGGAGGGGAGACAGCAGAGGGAGAAGGTGGAGAAGGGGTAGTCGGGGTAGGAGGAAGGTGCTTGGGGGATGGGTGAATAGAAGCCACGACCTGGATAGGAAGGGCCGGGGGAGGAGATGAGGAAGTAGGAGGAGAGGACAATGGAGTCGTGTTCTTTATGTACTCGATGATGGCATCGAGGTTATCACCCTCGGAAGGAGCGGGCGAGGAAGGTGCAGGGCGAGTCTTTTTTTAGCAAGGTGAAGAGGGGGTGAAGAGATCAAGGTGGGAGCTGGAGAGGGGGTTGGTGGGGGAGAGGAGACCAAAGTTTCAGAGTGGTGTTGTCGTTTGGTAGAGTGGGAGCGCTGAGGGCGTGGAGAGGGAGGGGTAGGGGTACAGACGGTGATGGAGGTAGGAGTATCAGGATCAAGGACAGCAAAAGAATTAGAGCAAGAGATGGAGGATGGAGGGTGGGAGGGAGAGAAGGAGGAGGAAGGAGGTAGAGGAGAGGGATGGGTGAAAGAAGGGGTAGGGGAGGAAGGCCGAGGATCGGGGCGGGAAGAAGAGAACGTGGCTGGAAGGTGAGGGGAAGAGGCGGAGGCAGCAACATGGTGAGGAGAAGGGGTGAAGCCTAGGCGACGGGCTTTCTGACGAGCCTCATGTAATGTGAGACCGTCACGGTAGCGAATACCAGCGACTTCAGCCTCAAACTTGTAAGTTGGGCAGCCGCGGTAGTGAACATTATGGGGGCCGCCACAATTGCAGCAGCAGTGGGTAGTGGTGTGGCATTGATCGCGGGTATGGGTAAGGCCACACAAAGGGCAGCGGAGAGCGGAGCGGCAGTGTTTTTCTGGATGACCAAAACGCCAACAGTTTCGGCACTGGCGAGGTGGAGGAATGTAAGGCCGGACTGGGAGCATGACGCCCCCAACGTAGACATGGGTAGGGAGATCGTGGCGTTTAAAGGATATCCGTGCAACATTGGTGGGGTTTCTCTGGCGACCTCGGGGGGACAAGGTATAACAGCGAACGGTTACAGCGTCGTACTCGCTGAGTAGATCTAGTAGGTCAGTGTGACAGTCTGACCAGACCTTGTCGTCAATTGGGCAGTCTTGTGGGGAGATTACGATAGTGCCAGTGCATGTGTTGAGACGGTCGTCAGGGGTTGCACAGATGCGGGTACCGGATGGAGCCAATAAGTTGGCCATGGCCTGAGACTGAGCCTCAGACTCCACGTGTACCAGGCGTGAACGGTCAGGTCGGGTTTGAAAATGAACCTTGCCTACTTGTTCCTGTAGACAATGTTGAAATAGGAGGGTATTCTCAGCGAAGGGAGAGGAGGGGGGAATAATGAAGAAACGATCCCAGCGGGCAGTGGCGAAGAAGAGGTCATAGGCAGAAGGGTGAGACACGCCACGATAGGAGTCAGTCCGGGGCTGTGCCGTAGTCTTCTTAGAGGAAGAGGGAACATAAGGGGCTAAGGTGGTAATATAGGAAGATGTAGATGTGACAGGGAGGGAGGCTAAAGGGGTGGTAGGAGTGGAAGAGAGAGTCGGGAGAGCGGTAGACGTAGGGGAGGAGAGGTAGTAAAAGGGGTGCTGGAAATAGGGACGGTAGAAGGAGGAGCAGGGGGCAGGTAAAGTGAGGAGACTACAGGGGTGCGAATAGAGGCTGTGGTAGTGGTAGAGGAGGATGAGGAGTAATGAGGACCGAACCCTGTGGGTGGTGGGGGGGTGGTAGCAGGAGAGAGAGAAGATGTGGGAGGTGGGGTATAGGATGGAGAAGTTGTGGAGGGGATAGGAGTACAAGGGAGGGTAGAAGGTGGAATGGTCTGAGGAACAGGTAGAGAGGTCGAGACCAGGTCCATTGGGCAAGCAGAGGTGTCAGGTAGGGGGCGACCAGCAGCAGAGGCCTCGAGGGACTGGTCAGATACCACTCGAGGGGGGCTTGTTAAGTTTGATTTATCCTATACTGTTGTTTTAATGAACATAGCATCGGGGGTCACGGGTAAACCGCCTACCGGATTGGCAAAAGGGGCCGAGCGCTGCCGCCTGGGACGGGGTACCTCGTCCCCCACAGGGCTACCCGGTTTAAAAGGCAGCCCTTGTGGCACCGAAAGTTTGCCCCGCATCGGCGAGCAAAGTCCTCGGCCTTAATGCCTACCGGCCCAGGCACCCTCCAGCCAACACAGGACGGCCCACAACGGGCGATCCCCGTGGCGGGCGGCACCGGTGACCCACACCAGCCTACGGTCGGGATCATCTTGTTGGTCCTGACGGACACACAAGCATCCCCACCACGACAAGGTAGATCCCATTGGGGGGATACAAGGGAACAATAATCCCTATCAGCCATTCCTCTGGTAAATATCCTGTGTCTAAGATTCTATTAAAAAGTTTGACATACAAATTACAAAGAAAATGTTTAGTACATTTAATATATTCATTGACTATGTTAATATAACCAGGTGCCTTGTCATTCTTTAGTTTTCCTATAGCTTTCAACACTTCATTTTCTGTTATGGAATCATTCAGTATCTGCATATCTCTTAACTCATGTGCAACACTTTCTGGTTCCGCTATATGTCGCGTCTTCCCCAACAAATATGGATGTCTCGTCGTTTCTGAAATGGATGGTGGAAAGAGACGAAACAACTCGTTTGGAGAGGGAACAACAGCGTCGAGAAGAATATGTACGTTTCGATGCGCTGCTGGCAAGACTCGTTTCCATCCCACCCACACCACCTCAGCCAACGTCGCCAGACGCGCAAGGGATGACGTCACCAGCCGCATCAGCTGTTCTCTCGGCGGCTCCAAAGACGACAGTACACTCGCCTTTTCCTCTGCCACCTGACATATCCTTTCAATGTTTCAAGGAATGGCGATGACGGTGGACAGACTACGCGACCATGGTCGACATACCAAGTCTACCACACTCCAAGCAACTCATCCAGCTTAGGATGTGTTTGTCGTTGGAGACGCAACGAGTGTTGGAGCACACGTTACAGGTGCCTCCAGACTCAACCTCGTCCGTTGATGAGATTCTTGACACTCTTGAGAACCACATCAGGGACTCCAGCAACGAGGCACATCGACGGCGAGCGTTTACCAGCTGCAAGCAAGCCGCAGGCGAGTCCTTTGCTGACTTCTATGTCAGACTAAAGGGCCTCTCTGAGGAGATTGACGTCTGCAAAGGTAACAACACCGCCTGCGAGGCATCCTGGCTCAAGCACGGCATCCTCACGGGCGTTCACAACGAGGAACTTATACAGAAGATCATCGCTCTGGACGCCTCCTGTACACTCACAGACGTCGTGACCACCTGCCGTTCACACGAGACTACGATGTCAACTGCGTCTCCTTTAAGGGCCCCTCCAGCGGCAAGAGCTGTTTCCCAGTACAAGACGGGGAAAAAGGCAGCCCATAAAGCGAAAACAGACGCACGCCCTGCCGCTGAGACTTCATCTTCCTGCAAGAGGTGCGGTAAACAGCAGCATGGCCCCAACGGTTATCCGGCAACAGAAGCAACGTGCACCTGTTGTGGCAAGGCTGGCCACTGGTCGCACACTCAAGGCTGCCCTGCTAGGAGTGTTCAGTGCAGGACATGCAACCGATACGGGCACTTCGACCAGATGTGCAGAACGTTGCAGCCTAAACAACTGGGCCAACACACGAAGAACACCAAGCAGGGGACTGATAGGCGCTCCACCTTCCACGTCGTGAGAGCCCAGTCAGGCCTGGGGAAACCCAAACATCAACAGCAGCAAGCCAACGCAAGGCGCGTCGAGTCGACAGCACGTGAGAGACCAACGCCGTCTCCCACCGTCAGTGTTGTCGTCACGCACGCGGGAGTGTCAGGAAGCATCGACATGATTCCTGACACTGGTGCGGACTCCACAGTGATAAGCCTACAGCACCTCAAGAACTTAGGCTTCTCCAAGTCCGACCTCGACCCGCCACCGACCGTCTCTTTTTACAACGCGGAAGGCTCCAAGATGCCTGCTGTCTTGGGCTCCTTCCAAGCTGAGTTAACCCACGGTGCTCGTTCCTGTACCGGTTGGGTTGACGTGCAAGGCTACTTGGGTTCACCTCTACTGTCCTGGCAGCACTGCCGAGACTTGGGCTTAGTACCCAAGGACTTCCCGCAGCAAATTAGCAGCGAGAACAGGGTGAGAAGGTCAACGAGCGCCGGACCAGAGGGAAGCAAGCAGAGCGGCAGACATGCAAGTGTCGAAGCCTCTCCACCCCACGTCGCAGCGCCTCCACTTCTACTCTCGGACTCCACATCTCCTGCAGCTGCCAAGGACTACTTCCTCAAGGAATATGCAGACGTGTTGGTGAAGAAGGAGGACCTACGGGACGCACCATTGAAGCCTATGGCAGGTCCGCCTATGCGCATCCACCTTAAGGACGACGCACAACCCTTCGCCATATACACTCCACGCCTGATTCCCCTTGCATACCAAGACCCTGTGAAGACTCAGCTCGACTCTATGGTAGCACAAGGTGTTATCGCCTCTGCAGGCGATGACCCATCCCCTTGGTGCCATCCTATGGTTGTCGTGGCGAAGGCTAATGGTGGTGTGCGCATCACCACGGACCTGTCTAGGCTCAACAGCCAAGTTTCAAGGCCCGCCCACCCTTCACCCACGCCATTTGCAGCTACACGTCGAGTTTCCCCACAGGCTCGCTACTTCACCACCATAGACGCTCTGTGCGGCTACTGGCAGATTCCTCTGGCTGAGGAAGACCAGTCTTTGACCACCTTCATCACCCCCTATGGACGTTTCCGCTACCTTCGAGGCCCGATGGGTTTCGCAGCAACAGGAGACGCCTTCTGTCGACGAGGTGACCTCGCGCTTCAGGGATTGCTACAGTGTGTCAAGGTGGTGGACGACATCCTTCTGTACGACGAGGATTACATGGCACACCTCTGCCGTGTCAACCAGTTCCTCGCCCGATGCAGAGCACACGGAATCACCCTTAATGCTGAGAAGTTCGTCCTCGCCGCACCGAAGGTTCGCTTCTGCGGCTACCAGCTCTCCAGTGATGGCATCGCAGCAGATCCTGAGAAGGTTCTGGCCATCACTGACTTCGCCAAACCAGCCAACCTGACCGACCTGCGGTCATTCATGGGCTTGGTGAACCAGCTGGCCGACTTTTCACCCAACATCTCCGGTGCTGCTGCTCCTCTTCGCCCATTGATGAGCCCCAAGAGAACCTTTGTGTGGACTCCTGACCACGACCAGGCCTTCGAGAAGGTAAAGGAAGCCCTGTCAAGTCCACCGGTCCTTGCCACCTTTGACCCTGCTATCCCGACCGTCCTACAAACAGACGCTTCACGTCTGTACGGTCTGGGTTACGCCCTTCTTCAGGATCACGGCGGAGGACAGTTGAGGCTCATTCAATGTGGCTCGCGATTCCTGATGGACACCGAAACCCGCTACGCCACCATCGAGTTGGAGCTTTTGGCAGTAGTGTGGGCGATGACCAAGTGCAAGTTCTACCTTGCAGGACTCCAACACTTCAACCTTGTGACTGATCATCGCCCCCTGGTCCCCATCCTCAACAGCTACATCTTAGACGCCATCGACAACCCTCGTCTTCAGCGTCTGAAAGAGAAGACATCCGCCTTCATCTACACAGCAAACTGGCGCCCGGGCAAGGAGTTGTGCATCCCAGATGCTCTCTCTCGTTCTCCAGTAGGCAAGCCTTCGCGTGAAGATGATGTGTTGGGTGTCGAGACCAGCTTTTCCGTCAGGTGTGTCACCCTATAAGCAGTCGAGTCTCTAGCTGGCGACGTCATCCATGGTAGATCTGGGCAAGCCAGCGACGTAGCCATGGACGAGTTCCGTCGAGTATCCAGTGAGGATCCCGCCTACTCTGAGCTCCTTCAGTGCGTCAGGGCAGGTTTCCCAAGAGACCGATACGCCCTACCTAACGCCGTGCGCCCATACTGGAAGCTGCGAGACAGCCTCTACAGTGAGGACGACCTTGTCCTGTATGGCGCCCGCGTTGTTGTTCCTGCCGCCCTCCGTCGCCGTGTCCTGTCCCTTCTACATGACAGTCATCGCGGCACAGAGGCCACAAAGCGTCGGGCACGACAAGTAGTATACTGGCCTGGCATCGACTCGGACATCGCCAACGTCGTGTTCGCCTGCGAGCCATGCCAGGTACTTCAACCCAGTCAGCAGCAAGAGCCTCTACGCTGTGATGACAACCCTACCAGGCCCTTCGAGTCAGTGTCGGCTGATTTTTTCAACGTTGCCGGGAAGGCTTTCCTAGTAATTGCCGACCGCCTTTCTGGATGGCCTGTAGTGATGTCATGTGGACCAGATACCACCTCTTCTGCGACCATCCGACACTTCCGGCACTTCTTCAGAGAGTTGGGTGTCCCCATGCGTCTACGTACGGATGGAGGCCCCCAGTTCACCAGTAAGGAGTTCGCCGAGTTCCTCAAACGCTGGGGAGTACGACACAACAGGTCGACGCCCCACTACCCACAGTCGAACGGCCATGCTGAGTCCGCTGTAAAAGCGACTAAGCATCTTATACAGAAGGTGGCCCCCTCAGGAAACATCGACTATGAGGCGTTCGATAGAGGCCTTCTCGAGCTCAGGAACACCCCCAACCACACCGGTCGTTCCCCAGCTCAGGTGCTCTATGGCCACCCTCTACGTTCCTGCGTTCCTGCCCACGCCAAGATCTTCCAGCAGCAGTGGCAAGCCAGAGCCGAGAGTTGTGACCGACGAGCTGCCAACCGCCTCCGAGACATCACCGAACGGTACGACGCCCACGCCAAACCCCTCGAACCGCTCCGGGTGGGTTCCATGGCCCGCATCCAGGACTCAACTACGAAGCGGTGGGACAAGGTGGGCACCGTCATGGGCATAGGCAACTCCCGTGACTACCTCGTCCGGTTGCCCAGTGGCCGGGTCTGGTGGAGGAACCGCCGCTTCCTTCGGCCGACTTCACCCCAGCCCGACGACACGGACAGTGCGACTTCAGATCCAGAGTCGTTCCAGCCTGCCCAGCCTCGCCATTCGTCTCGCATTGAGGCCCAAAAGTCCGCTCAGAACCTTGCAGGTTTTGAGCGTGAAAGGGGGAGGGAGATGTAGGATATTATATTCTATGTATGTATCCATTGTCCCCTTTTAATGTAACGACTAATCACTAGTCGGCACCTCCCTCCTTTTGTATGTTCCCGTGTCCCGCGCAGATCAGTCTGCCGCCCCGGGGCATCCTTGTAAGACCCCCTTCGCTTGTAACCTTTCGCTCCAGTAAAGAACCTTCAGTTACGTGTGCCTGTCTCTTAACCCCCTCCTATGTTAAGGACAGCACCCAACAGTCAGTACGAGGGTGTGCCCCAGGGCTCGGTCCTGAGTACTACCCTCTTCCTCCTGGCCATTGACGGCATCGTTTCTACCCTCCCGCCTGGTGTCAGGTCCTCTCTTTATGTAGACGATTTCGCCATTTATGCCTCGAGCAGCTCCTCCTCCCTTCTCCATCGCCTTCTTCAATCTGCTGTTACTGCCACCTCCTCTTGGGCCACCGACCATGGCTTCCACTTCTCCCCTACAAAGTCTTTCTCTATTTACTTTTCACGGTCCCGTACTGCTTATCCTCCTCCCCTTCTTCTGTATGGCACCCCTCTTGAATATCGCACATCGGGCAAGTTTCTTGGTCTTATCTTCGACTCTCGCCTTACTTGGCGCCAGCATGTCCTCTCTCTCAAGGATACCGCCTTTCGCCGCCTCCGTCTTCTACAAACCCTCTCCCATGTGTCTTGGGGTGCTGACCGCAAGACTCTGCTTTCGCTGCATACTGTACTGGTCCTTTCTGTCCTTGATTATGGCTGCCATGTTTATTCTTCCGCCTCCCCCTCCGTCCTCAGCCTCCTTGACCCTGTTCATCACCTTGGTCTCCGCCTCGATCTTGGTGCTTTCCGATCTTCCCCTGTGGAGAGCTTATACACTGAAGCCGGCCTCCCTTCTCTTCCCCGTCGCCGGGCCCTCCTTTCCCTCCGCTGTTCCCGTTCCCTTCAATTTCCCTCCTGCGCTTTGCGTATCCCTCCTTCTCTGTCTGCAACCTTTGCCACTCGGCCTCACTTACCTGTTCCCTTCCCCCTCCGTATGCGTGCCCTTCTGTCCCATCCTTCTTCCCCCTCCCTTAATCCGCTCCCATTCTGTGTTTTCTCTACTCCCCCCTGGCTCTCCCCTCACCTCTCCTTTTGCTCCTCTGTCTTCCCTATCTCCCCGAAATCTAATACCCCTTCCTGTGTCTTACGCTCCCATTTCTCGGCTGGTCTTCCTACTCATTCTGGTAGCATACACGTTTATACTGATGGCTCCAAGTCTTCTACTGGCTCGGGCTGTGCTGTCCTGTTTCCTGACACTTATTTCCAATACCGCCTCCCTCTTGAGGCCAGCGTTCTTACTACTGAACTGTTCGCGATTCTTTTTGCCCTCCGCCGCATCTTCCGCCTCACCGCTTCTTCTTATACTATTTTTACAGACTCTCGGTCGTCCCTCTCCCTTTTATCTTCCTTTTCCTCTTCACACCCTCTTGTCCACGACATCCAGGACTGGTTATTCCGCCTTTCTGTCCGTCACAAAACAGTTCGTTTTTGCTGGGTCCCCAGTCATATTGGAATCCCTGGTAACGATACTGTTGACTCTTTGGCACATGACGTCCTCACCCTTCCTACCTTTTGCACTTGTTCCCTTCCTGTTTCTGATTACTTCCCAGTTTTTCGGACTTTCCTTTATACCCGCTGGCGATCTTTCTGGTCCACCCTTACCTCTAATAAACTCCACGCTGTCAAGCCCTCTGTTTCCCCTTGGTCCCATCCATCTCATCCTACTAGACGCTGGGAGACTACTCTGGCCCGCTTACGAATTGGCCACACCAGACTCACTCATTCCTACCTGGTGTCCCGTTCCCCTCCCCCCGTCTGCCCATCTTGTGGTGTCCTTTCCTCCCTTCCTCATCTCCTCCTTTCATGTCCCATCTTCGCAACCCCTCGTCTTGCAGCCTTACCCCCACTTTTCCTCCCTGTCCCGTGCCCCCCGTCTTGCTGACATGGTCGCTGAGTCCCCTTCCTTTTCACTCCCTGCCCTTATATCCTTTCTTCGTACCGCTAACGTCCTACATCTAATCTAACCCCTACCCGACCCTACCCCCCACCTAGTCCTACTACCTAACCTTACTACCCCAATAGTGCCATATGGCCTTTGTTGCCTGGCACATTTTCCCCCCCTCACATTACAATTACAATTGTTCCCTTGTATAAAAATAAAGGTGATGCTGATGATCCACATAACTATAGGGGCATAACCCTGCTAATTTGTTTAGGTAAACTATTCACATCAATAATAAATGACAGACTTACACAGTTTTCAAATAGATATGATATTGTGCAAGAAACACAAGCTGGATTTATATTATTATACAAGATTATAGCACCCTCGACCATATATTCCTACTTAAGAGCATTATTGACTTATATTTATGGAAGAGGAAAAAACTGTTCTGCCTCTTTATTGATTACAGGAAGGCATTTGACAGAATATGGAGGGATGGGCTCTGGTATAAGATGTTGAAAGCAAACATAGGTGGTAAAGTAGTTAATGTTATTAAAAACATGTATATGAATATAAAATCAAGTGTAAAGTTGAACCAAAAAACATCTGACACTTTTATTTGTACTAAAGGAGTAAGACAGGGTGAAAATCTCTCCCCATTATTATTTGCACTATATGTTAATGACATTGAAGATTCTCTGATAGAAAATAACTGTAATTATTTGTTATTTGATGATGATTTTCTTGACCTACATTTAAAATTATTGGTTATGATGTATGCTGATGACACAGTTATTTTAGCTAATAATGAAGAAGAAATGAAAAACATTTTCAAAGCATTGGAATTATATTGTGAGCAATGGAAGTTAGAGGTGAACAGCAGTAAAACAAAGGTTGTAGTGTTTAGTAGAGGAAGGATGAACTATGACACCTTTAATTTTATGTTTAGGGAAGAGAATATAGAAACAATAAGTGAATACAAGTACCTTGGAATTATATTTAATTATAAAGGCAGATTTAGAAATGGCCAATTAGAACTTAAAAAAAGGGCTACTAGAGCTATGTATTCATTGATTGGAATTTGCCGTAAACATGATCTACCAGTTGATTTACAACTTGAATTATTTCATGCAATGGTGATGCCAATTATGACATATGCTTGTGAAATATGGGGCTGCAATGTTGCTAGAGAGTTAAAGCAATTGCACATGAAATTCTTAAAACATGTATTATATGTCCATAAAAATACAAGTACGGATATTGTGTATGGTGAGCTAGGAGAATACCCTATTGACATAATTATCAACACTAGAATGATAGGATACTGGTCAAGGTTGATAACAGATAAAACTACTAAATTAAGCATGATAATGTATACAAGTTTATTGTATTTAGACTCAATAGGCATGTATTCATCTCCTTGGATTAACCATATAAGAAATATTTTGAATAGTTGTGGTATGTCAGGCATATGGATAGACCAACAAGTTAATAATCCTGAATGGTTAAGGAAAGCAGTAGAAAGGAAGTTGAAAGATCAGTGGATTACAACATGGCACAGTAACATCTCAACAAAGGGAATTTGCAAGAACTAT
>JAXIVD010004426.1:0-12500 GCA_036785275.1 Cancer borealis | reverse complement strand
GGAGGAAAAGTGGGGGTAAGGCTGCAAGACGAGGGGTTGCGAAGATGGGACATGAAAGGAGGAGATGAGGAAGGGAGGAAAGGACACCACAAGATGGGCAGACGGGGGGAGGGGAACGGGACACCAGGTAGGAATGAGTGAGTCTGGTGTGGCCAATTCGTAAGCGGGCCAGAGTAGTCTCCCAGCGTCTAGTAGGATGAGATGGATGGGACCAAGGGGAAACAGAGGGCTTGACAGCGTGGAGTTTATTAGAGGTAAGGGTGGACCAGAAAGATCGCCAGCGGGTATAAAGGAAAGTCCGAAAAACTGGGAAGTAATCAGAAACAGGAAGGGAACAAGTGCAAAAGGTAGGAAGGGTGAGGACGTCATGTGCCAAAGAGTCAACAGTATCGTTACCAGGGATTCCAATATGACTGGGGACCCAGCAAAAACGAACTGTTTTGTGACGGACAGAAAGGCGGAATAACCAGTCCTGGATGTCGTGGACAAGAGGGTGTGAAGAGGAAAAGGAAGATAAAAGGGAGAGGGACGACCGAGAGTCTGTAAAAATAGTATAAGAAGAAGCGGTGAGGCGGAAGATGCGGCGGAGGGCAAAAAGAATCGCGAACAGTTCAGTAGTAAGAACGCTGGCCTCAAGAGGGAGGCGGTATTGGAAATAAGTGTCAGGAAACAGGACAGCACAGCCCGAGCCAGTAGAAGACTTGGAGCCATCAGTATAAACGTGTATGCTACCAGAATGAGTAGGAAGACCAGCCGAGAAATGGGAGCGTAAGACACAGGAAGGGGTATTAGATTTCGGGGAGATAGGGAAGACAGAGGAGCAAAAGGAGAGGTGAGGGGAGAGCCAGGGGGGAGTAGAGAAAACACAGAATGGGAGCGGATTAAGGGAGGGGGAAGAAGGATGGGACAGAAGGGCACGCATACGGAGGGGGAAGGGAACAGGTAAGTGAGGCCGAGTGGCAAAGGTTGCAGACAGAGAAGGAGGGATACGCAAAGCGCAGGAGGGAAATTGAAGGGAACGGGAACAGCGGAGGGAAAGGAGGGCCCGGCGACGGGGAAGAGAAGGGAGGCCGGCTTCAGTGTATAAGCTCTCCACAGGGGAAGATCGGAAAGCACCAAGATCGAGGCGGAGACCAAGGTGATGAACAGGGTCAAGGAGGCTGAGGACGGAGGGGGAGGCGGAAGAATAAACATGGCAGCCATAATCAAGGACAGAAAGGACCAGTACAGTATGCAGCGAAAGCAGAGTCTTGCGGTCAGCACCCCAAGCAAGACACATGGGAGAGGGTTTGTAGAAGACGGAGGCGGCGAAAGGCGGTATCCTTGAGAGAGAGGACATGCTGGCGCCAAGTAAGGCGAGAGTCGAAGATAAGACCAAGAAACTTGCCCGATGTGCGATATTCAAGAGGGGTGCCATAAAGACATATATATATATATATATATATATATATATATATATATATATATATATATATATATATATATATATATACAGATATATATATATATATATATATATATATATATATATATATATATATATATACATATATATATATATATATATATATATATATATATATATATATATATATATATATATATATATATATATATATATATATATATATGTGGTGCCCGGGGGGGGACGGGGGCGTTATTTTTTAATTTTTTTATTATTTGTTTGTTGTTGTTATTCTTTATTTAATTAATTTGTTTTACTTTCACTTCACTGCTGAAGGACCACCAGTGTGGTGCCTTGTCATTAAATTAACTTCGAATGGGGAACTCTCATGGCAATTAAAAAGATATTTACTTTGATTAATTATATTAATTAATGGTCCCTGATGTTGGATATTTCCCTGAATATTAAGAAAAGAAAGCTGCCACCACCCCCAAAGGTTTAATGAGAATTAGGGGATTCTCAGGGAATTTAATTTCTTCCTAAAGGGAAGTTAAAATATTCGAAAGAGAAAATAATTACTACCAGGGAAATATAGGTGACCAATGAAAAGAAAAGGGGAACTGATTTAACAATTTAGTTATTTGGTAGAGTGGACTGAGTTTCAATAAGGCACATGGATTCGTGGATTTGTTTCATATCCTTTTTCAAGAGTGTTGAGCACCTCCCTATTAACCTTACCACACCAACGGAGGTTAGTATTAACACAGAATCACTTTCTCAGATTTTACTTGAGTTATTTATTTAATGTATACTTTGAATATCACAGGCTGATCATTGAGTCTTAGAAACACGGCTTAGTTATAGTATCAGACAACTTAATGGCCCATGGCAGAAAAACATCATCTTCCTCAAAAAAGAAAATAAATACAGAGTTGGCAATACTTATCTCACCTCGAGATACCAAACTCTTCACACATTACACATTATACCCTTGACTCCCTTCCCTGAAAAATATCACCTTAAAAATGTTATAATTTTGTAACTGGGCCTGAGAACAGTTAAAGAACCTTTTCTCAGGGGATTTCCGAAAGTAAGGTGATCTCAATGTTTCTGTTTATGCATACATAGTATAACTCTTCCTCACTAAGTAGGAATACGCGATTCCTATTCCTGAATACATGGGCTGGGTCTATCAGACCGTCTTACGTGACACATAGTTTCCTAAAGCTTAACTTGGAAATTTGGCAGTGGCTTTCTAGCCGTTCATTTAACTACAAAAACAAAAGAAAGTAAATGAGAAATTGGTGTAACTGTCGTGGAGGCATTCTTTCCCTGCGAACACAATGAAGGGTGAACCACGAGTCTATAATTCACTTCCTTAACTCAGAAGTTAATACACAGTCACAATAACATAGAAATTACCGTGAAAAATATATATTGTACACCATGAAATATTTTGTAGGGAATAGGGGACCATGCGGTTTTGAAACCACGTTGTCCTTCTTTAAGAGAAGAAAATTGATATTATCCACTTATAATAAATCTCAATAGGGGTTTACATGTATTGTCAGACTACTGGGGAAGATTGTGGACTATATAATAATGGCGAGAGGTATTGGATTTCACAAATATTGAGAAATTTCGAGAGCGATGTCACTCACCTGCGAACACAATGAAGGGTGAACCACGAGTGACGCTGTCTGGGAAAAAGGCGGGAGATGAGAAGGGGGAAGGGGGGGTTTCGAGGATATTCCTCCTTTGATCTTATTATTAATTGATTATTGAGACGTAATATAGTTATCAGTTGATAGGAAATTAATTTTGACGCTAAATAAGTGACATTTAGATATCTATTGAACCTGATCTCTGGATTACTATATAGGGGAACATTTTTGTCTACGTGACTTTTCTCAGGGACAGGCCCTGGGGCGTGGGATCACATCATATGGTGCAATATTACGTCATTCTTAACAAAATTTTGTGGGAAGATAACTAAGTAGGTTAATTATATTAGACTATGGAGAGCATTTTGACAAGTTAATAACTATTAATAATGATAAGATTATGATATTAATTTCTTTCCATAGAAAACTGTCTTGTGGGAGGGGTTGACTGCATAGAATTTGAAAGTTTGGAGAAACAATTCTAATATAAACCTTAATATAAACATATATTATGAAAGTATGAATGATGTGAGTAAAAACATTTATAATACAGTATCCCCTTGGGAATACAGGATCTAAGGGCAGACTAAACATAATAAAAAAAGGTACATTCAGTAGGCCTATTTGAGATTAAATTGGAAGCATCACACGACTTTTCACTCCGGGTGAAATGTTTTTACTCACTAATAATAAAAAATTACATCCTAACAGTTTTACAATTTAGGAACTGGTTTAGTGGTCACTAAGGCTACTACCCACCTTGGTTTTCCATCAGTCTAACATTCACTCGACCTTCCCCACCACTCCACTACTTCTGCAGCCCTTCCTGGCTAAAACACTGGCAACGTAATATGTGGTTCCTGAGAAACCAATTGCCTGGCTACTGCTGCTACTTGGCTGTAGTTCAGATTATTGTAGGGCATACCCCAGTCCACATACTCATGAGAGAAGTATGGATGATCTCGTCAACTGTACAAGATCCCGGACACTCGGTAGCTAAGTTGAGCCTTCCAACCCTTGACTTTCACCCCAAAACAAACAATAACATAAATTCTCAGTCATTCATCTTCATTTGCTCACAACATTCGCATTCAATCACCCTTCATTCGTCTCCGCAGCAAGTGGTCATACAGGAAGCATTTGACAGAGCTTAGGTTACGTCCTGATGTCTCCTCCACCTCCTAACACCGGCAGACTGTAGCTTAGAGGCCTAATCACACTACTACCAGGTGTGATTCCCTCACGTTAAAGTGGCCTACAGCTCCCTGAACTAGTCCATTGTGTGAACTACACACAATCCTGTGAACTTATCTTCTACTTTAAAAGTTCACCACTCCTTCAGGGCTCAAACTAGGCCCGGGGGAATTAAGGTGGATAGTCTATCGACCTGTCACACCTGGGTCGATTCACCAACAACATACCTCCAAGGGGATTGCAACTTAGCACCACTAATTGTCCAAACCTGTTCCTTTATATCCTAAAATTAATACCCATGGTGGCATAGTCTTTGGGGTTGTTTCTGCCCAGCCACTGTACCTAACACTCCTCGATATATCTTCGAGGTTTTTTCCTAAGCCGTGGAGGCAGTGGTTCTTCATTGTCTTCCTTGGCACACGACACTTCCAAGGGGGCTAATAACCATTCCTCGGTACCCACATACGGCTTCACTTTCTCAGCCGTCCTTTGCACCTTTTGTCTGGTAAAGACGTTCTCGAGCAGGTAAGCACCACCATCCCTAATGATTTCTATAGTCTTGTAGGGACCGGTCCACTTAGGGTTCAGTTTCCTGCTAGTACCTGGCAGTGTCACTTCCTGTCTGACCCACACCAATTGTCCAACACTGACGGCTTGGTTAGTTCTTTTCCTGTTCGCCACTTCCCGGTACCGTCGTGTCTGTTTGAGATGGGTCTGTTTGATCACCTCCTTAGCCACCTCTAGTCCTTCGGGGTCTCCTGCAATACTGGGGAGGGGGGAATCCACTTGACGAGGGGCATGGCGTCCGAAGAAGGCGAAGAAAGGCTGGACGGCCGTTGAAGAATGCACAGCATGGTTGAGTACTGTCTGGCAGGACGCCAGATATTGCGGCCACTTGAGTGGGTACCCTGCACATAGGATAGCCAGTACCGTCTTGAGGGATGAATGGAGCCTCTCCGTGGTGCTGTTCCCTCGGGGATGATATGGGGTTGTATGGCAGTTGGCAATCCGATGCCTCCGGCAGAGGTCTTGGAACTGCCGGGACACAAACTCCAACCCGTTGTCGTGGACCACAGACTGGGGGGTGCCGAAGTCTGCGAGGTACTGCTCCATGCTCTCCACGACAGTGTGTGTGTGTTTTGTTTTAAGTGGGTATAATTTCACGAACCTACTGAAATGATCCACTACTGTTAAGACATATCGATAACCATGTGTCCCTGCGGTCATATCAGTAAGGTCAATGCCTAATCTTTCTAATGGTTGTGATACTGATGGTAATTCTTGCCATTTCTGTTGCAATCCTGTGGTACCCTTAAACTGTTGGCAAGTGAGGCAATTTTTTACATACTGGTTAACTTCAGATTTCAGGTTGGCCCAATAGAAAAATTCTTCTGCCTTGGCTATTGTTTTCTTTTGCCCGAAATGTCCAGAAACTACATGGGCAAATTCTAAAGCTTTCTGTTTGAGTGGTTGAGGAACTACCAAGCAATAGTGAAGGGTGCCATCTACTTTTTCCTTAATAAAATACAAGACTTTTTCTTCTACCACAAACTGATCTAAGATGACTTTAGGGTATAATTTTGTAGGTAGTTTTCCCCCTTCTAAATATTCTGCTAGTTCTTTCCATCTCTCATCTTCTCTTTGGGCTTCGGCTATGGCTGTTAGACTTAGTCCTAAATAATTTCTGGGCTCGGTTATCTGACGAACTACTCTTACTGGCCTTGACAAACTGTCAGCCACCACATTTTGTTTCCCTTTTAGATACTTAATGTCGTAAGTATATTCCCTCATTTCCAGTATCCACCTGCTCATTCGGGGGCTTTTGGTTTTCCTCTTGAAAATACTAGTTAATGGTTGGTGGTCAGTAGAAATGCTAAATTTTGTTCCCCATAAATAATGATGAAAATTTCTGCATGTTAACACTACTCCTAGGGCTTCTCGATCAGTGGCTGAATATCTAGACTCAGTGGGGTTTAATTTTTTTGAGAAGTAACCGATGGGCTTGTTACTTCCATCTACTTGAATCTGGCTGAGAACACCTCCAACATGAGTATTGCTAGCATCCGTGGTGACTATAAATGGTTGTGTTAATTCTGCCTTAACTAACACTGGGGCATCACTGAGTATTTGTTTTAGGGTGGTAAAGGAGTGTTGGCATTCTTTTGTCCAATTAAATTTAGTATTCTTTTTTGTGAGATTGTTTAGGGGGGCTGCTAATTTGGCAAAATTTTGGATGTGCTTACGATAGAAAGAACACATTCCTAAGTATCGTCTGACTCCTTTAACTGTGCTGGGAGGAGGCATTTTTTTTATGGCTTCGACATTTTTAGGGTCAGGTTTACATCCTTCTTTAGAGACCAAATGGCCCAAAAATTTTACTTCTGCCTCTCCAAAAGTGCATTTGCTCAAATTTAATTTGATGCCACTTTCCTCTAGGGTCTGAAAGATCTTTTGGACTCTAGTTAACATGGTGGAAAAATCAGGGGCCCACAAGATTATGTCATCCAGATAATTTCTAACCCATCCCTCCTTCAATAAAGGGGTTACGATTGAGGCCATTTGTCGAGAGAAGATGGCTGGCGAGCAGAACAATCCAAACGGGAGTCTGCGGAAGCGATATAATGATATTCCATCACTAAAGGTGGTAATGATCTCGAGAACTGTCTTTGATGGTAACTTGGAAGTAGGCTTCCTTAAGATCCAGGGTGGTATAGAAAGCCTGGCCCGAGGCTTGCTCGACTAATTCGTCCAACCTTGGGAGAGGATAAATGTCAGTGGCTAAGTGAGTATTTACTTTTCTGTAATCGAGACACATCCTCTTAGAGCCATCTGATTTGCTTACTAATACAATCGGGCTGAGCCATGCAGCAGTCGATTTTTCTATAATTTCCCGGGCTTCCATATCTTCTAGCATTTGGCTAATTATTTCCTTTGAGGCTTCAGGATACCGGTACATAGGGGCCCTCACAGGACTGTCATCTGTCAACTGAATCTCCACAGGTGGGACATTAAGGGTTCCCAATTCTCCCTCTTCTAGCAAAAATAGCTGATCATGGGCTAAGATGACTTTATTTAATTCTGCTTTTTGTGTTTTCCTTAAATGGGACATGGGTAATTTAGATAATAGGTGATTTAACTTTTCTTTACGTCCTCCAGGAATACTAGGTTGGTCGGAATGGGGAAGGAGGTCATTTTGAATGTGATGTACTGAAGGTGAATTTTCTTCGCCCTTCTCATACCAGCCAAAAAGGGTGCCTATTTTAAAAATTTTGGGTACTTTGGTGTTGTTAGTTACTGGGCAGGGAATAGTTTGATCATCATTTACGTTAACACAAAAGGGGTGACAGTTACTGGAGGGTTTTCCTTGTGGGTGTACTATGAGGGTGGTACCAGTTTCTTCTGCAACCGTTAGGGGAATGAATTTGGTTTGATATGGATCTAGCCGAATTTCTTTGGGATTATGCAATTGGTTCTCAAGTTTTAATGATATTACTGGGGGAGGAAGTTGAGTTACGTTACGGACTGCACTTTTCCGGGGTCGAATTTGGTGGACGGCATAAGGAGCCTTTCCCCAATGAAATAACTTCTTCTCAGGATCCCATATGAATGAGGAATGGAATAGGATGTCAGTTCCCAGCAACATGTCTGCTTGCAAATAGCTGTTTGGAACCACTGGGACCCATTTCTTTACTACCGTTTGCAGCCCAATACCTACTTCCACTAACACTGAACCTAGTATTCTGAGGGGTGTTCCTGTTACTCCTTGGAGACAAGGGAATTTTCTTTTCTGGTGGAGTTCACAACCTAATTTACTTCTGGTGGATTCTTTCATTAAAGTATAACTACTACCAGTATCCACCAAAGCTGACACTAATTTATTGTTTACTGATAGTTGAATTATAGGAGAGGCGGGGGCCTGAGTTAGTCAGCTATGATTCTGGTTAATTCTCCCTGGGCAATTGGCATTTCCCATTCTGCAATTCATGCGTCGGCAGTCAAAGCACGACCCATCGTGGGGAGCTGAGGCACATTCTCTCAGGTTGTGAGTGTGAGAACGACAATAAGGGCAGACTACTTTGGGCTTTGGGGAGGACCATGACCGTCCAGAAGGAGTAAGGGACTGATACTGATGGTATTGACTGGGTGGGCTAATTGATTTGAGCTGGCTTAATTGAGTTGTCAGGGCCTTCATCTGTTCCTTGAGATCTTCTATCTCGGACTTGCTTTCTGACTCTGGGGAGGGGGCTGGGGCAGAAGTTAGGGGTTGGGTGACTTTTGGTCTTACTGATTTTTCATTTTCTCTGGACACCTGCTGTACAGATGGGGTTTGTGTTTCCAAGAAAAGTTGTCTTTGGTACTCAACTCTGTCCAGGAATTTATTTAGGGGGTAGGCTTCATCTAAGAAACCTTCCAATTTATCTTTGAGATCTCGTGGTAGACCTTGCCATACCTTTCGTTTTAGGTATTTGTTTCTATCAGGAAATTTTTCATTTGGAAATTTAGACTCTAAAGTGGCGTATTTGCAAATGGTTCTATTACAAAAGACTTGTGGGCTCTCTCCCCAGTCATAAAATTCATTTTCTAAATCCTGCCACGCTCGGTCTAGATTCACATCTACAGCAAACTCATCTTTTAATAGCTGACAAAAATGACTCCATGAAAGGTTCGGCTGTTTTCGTTGGTGGTTATGAATGAGCATGACTATTTCTGATCCTAACCTGCTTTTGGCGACTTGGATTCGGGAGGCATCCTCGGGTGTGGCCTGTTCTATCAATTCAATAAACATTTGGAGGCGTGTTGAAGCCTCTAGGCCCTCCAGGTGGTTTAGTTCGAGCATGGGGATGTCTCTCGGTTTGGTTACTGGGGGGCGACTAACTACAGGTGAGGCAAGGGTCTCTTCCTGTTTGATGACGCGACTCCCTATTCTCTCTATCACCGCGGCCTGTTGACGTACCACATTCTTTAATTCTTCGATTTCCCCTCTCATGATTTTGGAGTTTTCAAGATTCCAACTGCCTTCTACTGTCTCCCCTTCTCTTTCTTCATAATCCATTTTGGCTAGGGATGCTGGGTCAGTTTGTACCTTAATCTAGGCTACTTTATGATCTAATCTGACTCTTCCCCATCCATGAAATTTCTTATGGTTTTTCTGAGTTTGCTTTTTACTCTTTGTTTACCTTCTTGATTCCAATGAATTCCATCCTCTGATTGGTTCTCTACCCAGAACTCACTGTTGAAATGGATTTGTTGATTGGGCAGATGTTTTTGTAATTTTTTATTTATGGCCCTTTGTACTTTCCTATAATCCTGATGGGACATGAATTCTTCATTGGGGTAGAATCTGGGTTCTATTAAGCATACCCATACTACTGCTTGGCAGTCTTGTTCAATAGACTCTATTATTTGGCTAATGTTCTCTACAATGTCTTTAGGATTTGATTCCTGGTCAATATCATTACTGCCTATCCAAAGTATACATAGGTCATGTTCCCAGTTTAGCACTTCATTCATTCGGGTATCATTATTGAAATTGTCTGCTCTACCTCCAGGTGCTCGGAATATTCTTATTTCTGTATTTTCCACTACTAACTTGTTTGGAATTTGACTATGACCCACCACTGAAATTTTCCACATTCTCCCTTGTTGTGGTAATGTTAGGCAGTGCTCAAAACACTTTGAATCCCACCGCTTAAGCCACCAGTGTGGTGCCCGGGGGGGGACAGGGGCGTTATTTTTTTATTTATTTATTATTTGTTTGTTGTTGTTATTCTTTATTTAATTAATTTGTTTTACTTTCACTTCACTGCTGAAGGACCACCAGTGTGGTGCCTTGTCATTAAATTAACTTCGAATGGGGAACTCTCATGGCAATTAAAAAGATATTTACTTTGATTAATTATATTAATTAATGGTCCCTGATGTTGGATATTTCCCTGAATATTAAGAAAAGAAAGCTGCCACCATCCCCAAAGGTTTAATGAGAATTAGGGGATTCTCAGGGAATTTAATTTCTTCCTAAAGGGAAGTTAAAATATTCGAAAGAGAAAATAATTACTACCAGGGAAATATAGGTGACCAATGAAAAGAAAAGGGGAACTGATTTAACAATTTAGTTATTTGGTAGAGTGGACTGAGTTTCAATAAGGCACATGGATTCGTGGATTTGTTTAATATCCTTTTTCAAGAGTGTTGAGCACTTCCCACTTTAACCTTACCACACCAACGGAAGGTTAGTATTAACACAGAATCACTTTCTCAGATTTTACTTGAGTTATTTATTTAATGTATACTTTGAATATCACAGGCTGATCACTGAGTCTTAGAAACATGGCTTAGTTATAGTATCAGACAACTTAATGGCTCATGGCAGAAAAACTTCACCTTCCTCAAAAAGATAATAAATACAGAGTTGGCAATACATATCTCACCTCGAGATACCAAGCTCTTCACGCATTATACATTATACCCTTGACTCCCTTCCCTGAAAAATATCACCTTAAAAATGTTATAATTTTGTAACTGGGCCTGAGAACAGTTAAAGAACCTTTTCTCAGGGGATTTCCGAAAGTAAGGTGATCTCAATGTTTCTGTTTATGCATACATAGTATAACTCTTCCTCACTAAGTAGGAATACGCGATTCCTATTCCTTAATACATGGGCTGGGTCTATCAGACCGTCTTACGTGACACATAGTTTCCTAAAGCTTAACTTGGAAATTTGGCAGTGGCTTTCTAGCCGTTCATTTAACTACAAAAACAAAAGAAAGTAAATGAGAAATTGGTGTAACTGTCGTGGAGGCATTCTTTCCCTGCGAACACAATGAAGGGTGAACCACGAGTCTATAATTCACTTCCTTAACTCAGAAGTTAATACACAGTCACAATAACATAGAAATTACCGTGAAAAATATATATTGTACACCATGAAATATTTTGTAGGGAATAGGGGACCATGCGGTTTTGAAACCACGTTGTCCTTCTTTAAGAGAAGGAAATTGATATTATCCACTTATAATAAATCTCAATAGGGGTTTACATGTATTGTCAGACTACTGGGGAAGATTGTGGACTATATAATAATGGCGAGAGGTATTGGATTTCACAAATATTGAGAAATTTCGAGTGCGATGTCACTCACCTGCGAACACAATGAAGGGTGAACCACAAGTGACGCTGTCTGGGAAAAAGGCGGGAGATGAGAAGGGGGAAGGGGGGGTTTCGAGGATATTCCTCCTTTGATCTTATTATTAATTGATTATTGAGACGTAAAATAGTTATCAGTTGATAGGAAATTAATTTTGACGCTAAATAAGTGACATTTAGATATCTATTGAACCTGATCTCTGGATTACTATATAGGGGAATTTTTTTGTCTACGTGACTTTTCTCAGGGACAGGCCCTGGGGCGTGGGATCACATCACATGGTGCAATATTACGTCATTCTTAACAACATTTTGTGGGAAGATAACTAAGTAGGTTAATTATATTAGACTATGGAGAGCATTTTGACAAGTTAATAACTATTAATAATGATAAGATTATGATATTAATTTCTTTCCATAGAAAACTGTGGGAGGGGTTGACTGCATAGGATTTGAAAGTTTGGAGAAACAATTCTAATATAAACCTTAATATAAACATATAGTATGAAAGTATGAATGATGTGAGTAAAAACATTTATATAATGCAGTATCCCCTTGGGAATACAGGATCTAAGGGCAGACTAAACATAACAAAAAAAGGTACATTCAGTAGGCCTATTTGAGATTAAATTGGAAGCATCACATATATATAAATATATATATATATATATATATATATATATATATATATATATATATATATATATATATATATTTATTATGTTTACATATGCATATGTTAATATATATATATATATATATATATATATATATATATATATATATATATATATATGTATATATATATATATATATATATATATATATATATATATATATATATATTGTATATATATATATATATATATATATATACTATATATATATATATATATAAATATATATATTTATTATATATATATATATATATATATATATATATATATATAAATATATATATATATATATAATATATATATATATATATATATATAAATATAATATATATATATATATATATATATATATATATATATATATATATATATATATATATATGTATATATAAATATATATATATATATATATATATA
>JAXIVD010004425.1:32500-35000 GCA_036785275.1 Cancer borealis | reverse complement strand
GTTTAAAAATCATTAGTTACACTTTGATACATTGCTATTTGTATATTGTCATGTTTTTGTTTTCTCATCAAATCAATACAAACAATGATGAAAATGATGATGTGATGAGGAGGAGCAGATGCAGATGTAGGATAATGAACTAGTTAATTGCTTGTTTTCCCCCCTCCCCTTTCACCCTATTTCTATCTTCTTCTTACTTCAGTGACGCCTGACTGCGGTGGAGGGAGGGCGTGTCCGTCTGCTGCTGGAGAACATGCAGTACTACTAAGATGAAGCTGTCAGTTAAGTATTGTGTTTGTATTGATAAAGACAAACAGGAGGAGGCTATGTTATGGTGAGGCTGTAGTTTATTGGTGTTGTTCTATATCTATTTTGCAAAGAGAAAATAGTAATAAGTCGAGTATCATTCGGTCATTCGGAATTGGTCATACACAGAGTGGGAGAGAGAGAGAGAGAGAGAGAGAGAGGAGAGAGAGAGAGAGAGAGAGAGAGAGAGAGAGAGAGAAGGAGAAGAGAGAGAGAGAGGGAGAGGGAGGGAGGGAGGGAGGAGAGGGAGGGAGGGAGAGGGAGGAGGGGAGAGGGAGGGGGGAGAGGGAGGGAGGGAGAGGAGGGAGGGAGAGGGAGGGGAGGAGAGGGAGGGAGGGGAGGGAGGTGAGAGGGAGGGAGGAGGGAGAGAGGGAGGGAGGAGAGGGATGGGAGAGAGGGAGGGGAGGGAGGGAGAGAGGGGAGGGAGAAAGGAGGGAGGGAGGAGAGGGAGGAGGAGGGGAGAGAGGGAGGGAGTGAGAGGAGGAGAGGGAGGGAGAGAGGGAATACAGGAGGGAGGAGAGGGAGAGAGGGAGGGAGAGAGGGAGAGAGGGAGGGAGGAGAGGAGAGAGGAGGGAGAGAGGGAGAGAGGGAGGGAGAGAGGGGAGAGAGGAGAGAAGGAGGAGAGAGGGAGAGAGGGTGGGAGGGATGGAGAGAGGGAGGGCGGAGGGAGTTGAGGATGGGAGGGAGGGAGAGAGGGGGAGGGGAGGTGGAGGAGGAGGGGGAGGGAAGGGCTCGTCTGTTGCTGGCTTGGCTGGCGCGCGTGTCTTTGCTCCTTCGGTCTTTTCGTGCTCTTTCGGTGTTCTTTCTTTTCGCTTTCTTTGTGCGTTCTCTCGTCCCTCTTTTTTCTAGCTTCTTTTCTTGTCTCTTTCTTCTGTTCGTTCTCTTCGTTCTTCTCTTTTTCTCGTCTTTGCGTTCTCTTTGCTTGCTTCTGTCTTGCTGCTGCTCTGCTTGCTTGTCTGGTCTCTTCGTCTCTCTTCTCTCTCGTTCTCTGCTTGCTCTCTCGTGGCTCTCTTTCTCTTTCTCTTCTCTTCTTTGCGTCGTCTCTTTCTCGACTCTCTCTTTCTCTCTGTCTTCGCTTCAGTGTTAGTATTGATGTGGATTTTCGGGTGATTTCTATGGCTTGTCTCTCGGCTTACTGAGTCTGGCTCTTCGGCGAGGTTCGTAGAGTGTCGCGAGCGCGAAGGGGTCGGTCTTGATCTGTGTGTGTTCGTGCGAGTGCGCGCGGTGTGTGCGTGGCGTGTGTGTGCGTGCGCGGTGTGTGTCGTGCGCGCGTGTGTGCGTGCGCGCGTGTGTGCGTGCGCGTGTGTGTGCGTGCGTGTGTGTGTTGGTGCGGTGGAGTGCGGTGCGCGTGTGTGATGTGCGTGTGTGTGTGTGTGTGGGGTGTGTGTGTGTGTGTGTGTGTGTGGGTGGGTGAGTGAGGGTGTGTGTGGTGTGTGTGTGTGTGTGTTGTGTGTGTGTGTGTGTGTGTGGTGTGTGTGTGTGTGTGTGGTGTGATGTTGTGGTGTGTGTGTGTGAGGTGTGTGTGTGTGTGAGTGTGTGTGTGTGTGTGTGTGGTTGTGTAGGTGTGTGTGTGTAGTGTGTGTGTGTGTGAGTGTGTGTGTGTGTTGGTGGTGTGTGTGGTTGTGTGTGTGTGTGTGTGTTGTGTGTTGTGTGTGTGGTGTGTGTGTGCGTGTGCGGCACGCGCGCGTGTGTGCGTGCGCGCGTGTGTGCGAGCGCGCGTGTGTGCGTGCGCGCGTGTGTGCGTGCACGCGTGTGTGCGTGCGCGTGTGTGTGCGTGCGCGTGTGTGCGTGCGCGTGGTGTGTGTGTGTGTGTGTGTGTTGTGTGTGTGTGTGTGTGTGTGGGGTGTGTGTGGTGTGTGTGTGTGTGGTGGTGTGGTGTGTGTGTGTGTGGTGTGTGTGGTGTGTGTGTGGTGTGTGTGTGGTGTGTGTTGTGGTGTGTGGTGTGTGTGTGGTGTGTGTGTGTGGTTGTGTGTGTGTGGTGTGTGTGTGTGTGTGTGTGTGTGTGTGTGTGTGTGTGTGTGTGTTTTTGCGTGAGTGTGTGTGTGTGTGTTTTTGCGTGATGTGTGTGTGTGTGTGTGGTGTGTTTTTGCGTGAGTGTGTGTGTGTGTGAGTTTTTGTGTGTGGTGTGTTTTTTTTTTTTTTTTTTTGTGTGTGTTGGTGTGTGTGTGTGTGTGTGTGTGTGTGTGTGTGTGAA
>JAXIVD010004425.1:10000-12500 GCA_036785275.1 Cancer borealis | reverse complement strand
TTATTTGCATTATGGTCGTGTATATAGACACTGTCATAGTGAATAGTTATTTGCATTATGGTCGTGTATATAGACACTGTCATAGTGAATAGTTATTTGCATTATGGTCGTGTATATAGACACTGTCATAGTGAATAGTTATTTGCATTATGGTCGTGTATATAGACACTGTCATAGTGAATAGTTATTTGCATTATGGTCGTGTATATAGACACTTCCGATTTGCGACGGGAACAACTTTCAAATTCATTCAAATCACATCAAAATTTACCATAAAAAAATAGGGTTAATATTGAAATCAAGTTAGCATTAGGTTAACCACGTTATTAATATTTAGCTCCGAGTGTGCAGGGGAGGGAAGTGAATGAAGTGGTTGTGTGTGTGTGTGTGTGTGTGTGTGTGTGTGTGTGTGTGTGTGTGTGTGTGTGTGTGTGTGTGTGTGTGTGTCTGTGTGTGTGTGTGTGTGTGTGTGTGTGTGTGTGTGTGTGTGTGTGTGTGTGTGTGTGTGTGTGTGTGTGTATATGTGTGTGTGTGTGTGTGTGTGTGTGTGTGTGTGTGTGTGTGTGTGTGTGTGTGTGTGTGTGTGTGTGTGTGTGTGTGTGTGTGTGTGTGTGTGTGTGTGTGTGTGTGTGTATCCAAACAATGCAACCAGTACATAAGTCCATCTGTATACGAGGGAAAATGCATGTTCAGGATATATAAGCATGAAGAATTCTAAAATATTTTTTGTTTTGATTCCTTGGTCCGGGCACGCCTCGCACTCCAGAAAACAGCAAGTCTTCTCGTCAAACTGGGAAAAGGAACCAGGAACACCAGGCCACCGCTTTTCCAGGGGACTGCGTCATCAAGGTGGCGGTAAAATTCAGCCGGGTTGTTGCGTCCAAATGAGCTGTTTGGCACACACCTGCCCCGCACTCACGCATTAATGCAAACTCATGCGCATGTTTCTTTCCTGCTCCAAGCGTCATGCAAATTCCAGGATCGCAAGATGAAGGACCTTTTGAGGCAGAAGCAAAGACGAAAGAGTTTCTTAAAAATGTGCATTACATTAATAATTTCTTGAAAAGTCACTGGAAACATTTGCTTTAAAAAACAGACAAGATGAACAAAACCATAGAGCGCCTCAAAACACAGGTGATATTTACAGAAAAAACCTTACTACCTGTAACCTACATGGATGTTCTTTTCTTTTATCTTTTTTTGAGAAAGTGAGGAGTGAGTCAATAGGCCTATTATTACTTTTTTCTTCTGGTTAGGGTCATCAATACGATTTTTTAACTTTTTCAAATGCATAAATTTCACTAGACCATCCTGAACTTAACACGCTATCAGATGGATACTGATGAAGGAAGGAAGACAGGGAAGGAAGAAGAGGAAAAAGCAGAGTTGATGTAGGGAAGAATATGGTAGTGAAGGCAAATAAAGGAGAGGATGGAAAGGGAAGGTAATGAAGGAGGAGAATATGACAGTGGGTAGGAAAGAGGGGAAGGAAGGTTGTGGAAAGGAAATTAGGGAGAAGAGAAGCACGGAGTAAATGACGGCGGAGGGAAATGGAGAAGGGTCACGGCGGAATTGCTGGAGAAGCGAAGTGGTGAGAGAGACTGACCCCTTATGGTGGTGGTGGTGCTCCTCCTCCACCTCCTCCTCCTCCTCCTCCTCCTCCTCCTCCTCCTCTTCCTCTTCCTCTTCCTCTTCCTCTTCCTCCTCCTCCTCCTCCTCCTCCTCCTCCTCTTTCTCCTCTTCCTCTTCTTTCTCCTCCTCCTCCTCCTCCTCCTCCTCCTCCTCCTCCTCTTTCTCCTCCTCCTCCTCCTCCTCCTCCTCCTCCTCCTCCTCCTCCTCCTCCTCCTCCTCCTCTTCCTCCTCCTTCCTCTTCTTCCTCCTCCTCTACCTCCTCCTCCTCTTTCACATCCATCATTTTCCTGCAACAACAACAGAAATATAAATACATACAAACCTTCCCTCCCAAACAGCTATACATACAGAATGTCGCTGCTAATGACGTGATAAGATTTGGCGGGATTGGACATGCAAAAACAATACGTCACATTTGTCGAGAACAACAATTTTTGGGGTCGTAATTCGTCATCAATTACGACATGAACCTATACCATAAAACATGCAGCACAGGATATTGTGGGTATTGGTTGATCGTGCGTTGAATGAAATATTATTTGTCACTCAGTGTAAACTATCTTTCATTCTCCTTCTATTTTTTCTTAAACCTATTTATAATTAAGTAGGAAGATAAAATAGTGAATTTCATTTTTCTAAAAGTCCAGAAGGATGAAGATAAGGACGTAGAACCCAAATTGCAATAATAGAGAAATGCGGTGCAGAAAAATAGACACAACCGCTCATTTGTCTCTGTCGCATTCCAGAGTCTTATGAAGTATAAAACAGGAGACAAAAATTGTGAATGACATTATACCAGAACTCAAAAAAATCAGGAAAACGCCGGAGAATACATAATGAAGTACTTGGGAATACAACTGAAGGAGAA
>JAXIVD010004425.1:0-7500 GCA_036785275.1 Cancer borealis | reverse complement strand
TATAATACTATATATAAGCACATTAATTAAAGACGTAGATTGTATTTGTATAGCGTGACAGTCAAGAAATAGAAACTTAAAACAAAATATTATCAGTAAAGCTTAGTCTAGTACACTCTGATTTGTAATTCCTTGCAACTACCTTGAGGGCTTGGCCACGGCAGAAGTCTCTACTTGCCTCTATTTATGCAGCTCATGCTTGCACACTCCTTTCTCTCTCTCTCTCTCTCTCTCTCTCTCTCTCTCTCTCTCTCTCTCTCTCTCTCTCTCTCTCTCTCTCTCTCTCTCTCTCTCTCTCTCTCTCTCTCTCAATTTTCTCTCTCTCTCTCTCTCTCTCTCTCTCTCTCTCTCTCTCTCTCTCTCTCTCTCTCTCTCTCTCTCTCTCTCTCTCTCTCTCTCTCTCTCTCTCTCTCTCTCACACACATTTTTTCATTCACATTATACACATTTTACTCACCCCTTTTATCCAGGTGTCCAAGACATCTAAGGATGCTGCACTTCACAATCATCACTCCACAGATCATTCACTAGAAACACAAAAATCCTTTAATATAATAATTTTCACTGTCCATTGTGTTCACCATGAGCACCAGGTAACTCATTTTCATTGCTTTAATCCATGACCAGTGATTTCAGTTCCATGTCATTGTTTCATATAAAAAAAAAACGAATAATACAGAATTATTGTCTTGTAAGTGACAATTACATTATTTGGTGTTAAAATTGTTGACTATTTTTCTTACTATTATTGTTACTATTTCTTGCGTATAAACATCAATGTTTTAATACAACGTAAGCTGGTTGAACCCTTTTGAAGAGAAAGACTGCAGGAAGCTGACGGATGGGAGCGGAGGGAGGCAGTTGCTTGCCTTAGGTGATGGTAGCGGAGGTGGCAGCGGCGGCAGGGTCACGAGGCAAGACCAGCCACTACCAGGACTAAGTGGTGCCCGCCGCGGGCTAGTTTTAAAGTTGCCCATCGTTCACATTTTCGCAAAGGCCTTGCCTTTCCTGCCACTCAAATCTTTTCTCTTCTGTCGTAAACCATTCCAGAACATCGGCCATGCATCCCACACCTCAATGACACTCAGTAGCGACTTGTCAACTTTCATGCTGTAAACGCAGTTTTTATAAGTCAATACCTCCTGGAGTGACTACCTGAGGTTGTTATTCCGGCGATCATCTGTGCAGGTCGTGTGATTGAAGAAGTAATTGTAACACCTAAAATAATTGGAACCCATGTTGCTTGTTATCGCTTTGAACAGGTTCACGACTGAACTCGATGTAGTGCATGGGAGTTGGTTAGGCAGCAGGCACGTAGTCAACCAGCTGCCTTTGCCAAGAACACACGCACCACTTACTCGTACCGATTGGAGTGTAACAACAAGTGCTGTTGGTCGATGTGGATGTATGCAGCAGTATATTAGATTTTATGTTGGATATTGTAGACAACTGGAGAGAGTCAGAAACTGTAAGTAGAGTTGGTGAATGCCTTGTGATTGTAATTTTTTTTTAACGTACGCTGTGTAACGTGATTAAATTCTAAGTGACTGTGTTTATTTATAATAATTTCGTTTATCTGTGGTGGTGTTAAATGCTTGATTTTGATAGACATATTTTTGCAAACTGTATATATATTTATTTTCTGCAGTTGGACCGTTTCTTGAATAAAACTAAAACCAAGAAACGCGTGTCATTGACTGGCGATGCAACACCACCAGTACATCAAGGCATACCTCTTACACGATAGGTGTAATAGTAGTGTTTTATAGATGATGGACTTTTTCGGCAAAATTCCGAACACTAACAAGAAATAACGAATATAAAATTCTGGAATATATTAAATTGACTGATGCAATCTAAGCAATAACAACCAAAATAGTTACACTCCCTATGTAGTTGTCTGAACAGTCTATCCGTTCTATCACTCTTAATCCTTTTTCTTCTATACATTTAAAGGACACTGACTAAGGGAAAACAAAAATACGTCAAAAAAACCCACTTATCGCCAGACCCTGTAAAGAAGACAATAGGAGAAAAGAAGCAAGGGAGGGCGGTCAGTCATACCAGCTCAAAGTCCCGAGTTCGAGCCCTGGCCACTTTTCTTTGGTAATACCGCCGAGTAGTCTAAGATCACTCACATGCTGCCATAACACTATCCTCGACGGGACTGCAAAGCTATATGCTCGAGAAGCTTCCGCTGGCAGCATGAGCCTCTCTATATGAAATGAAGCATCACTTAAAAAATCTAACCCGCGCTATTAAAGGGCGGAGGCCAACCATCTAAGGTTTCCATTAAGCCTACCGGCGCCACGAGTAAGGGATGAAAAAAAAGTGTCTTGACACTCCTCTTTAGTCATATGCAGGTGAAAAAACAGACAAAGGAAGAGAGTGCCATAGTATACCATTGTAAGGGATGAAAGAGTGAAGATATTGGTTAACTCTTGCATTAGGAAGGTGGACAGAATAAGGATGAGAAGAAGTAGAAAGTCTTGTGCAGCGAGGACGCTGGAGGGGTGGAGGCATGCAGTTAGCAAGTTCAAAAGAGCAGTCAGCATGAAAATAGCAGTAGAAGATAGATAAAAATGCAACATTGCGTCGGTGATTTAAAGAATTAAAAGACAGTAAGTTAGAGGAGGAGAGTTGAAGAGATGAAAAGCCTTAGACTCCACCCTGTTTAAAAGAGCTGTGTGAGTTGAACCCCCCAGACATGAGAACCATACTCCATACACGGGCGGATAAAGTCCCTGTACAGAGCAAACAGCTTGGAGGGAGAGAAAAACGGACGCAGACGCTAATTTATCATGGCTGCAAAAACTATAGAAACATTTCGATTTTTTTCTAAATATTTCAAAGAAAGCCAATACAAACTTCCCCCTTTATTAAAAAAAAATGGAAAGTAAGAATTTTTTTTTATTGCCGATCCATAAAGAAAAAAAAAACTATTCAAAACTATTTTCAGCATTCGACGAAAATTTTTTGAAAAATACAAAGGCAATCTGCTCTCTTATTTTTTTAGGCAAAGTGATTTAAAGTGGAAAAAATGGACACTTTTGCATTGCAAGAGTATATAAAATTGCTACAATTTTTTCCAGCACAAAGGAGAGGTGAACCGGTGTTGGCAATATGTACAAAAAACAAAAAAAAAAATCATCTGTGGCGGTGGTAATGGAAGGTACTATCTGGCAATGATGAAAAATAGAGAAAGAAATAATGGACGAAATAAATAGTTGAAGAATAATAAAAATTGGGTAATATTAAAGTAAGAGAAGAGAAATTCAACTTACACTACTAATATTACTACTACTATTCATACATTTTTTTTTCTACTATTACTACTACTACAAATACCTCCACCCGCTGTTTATTTGCGGGGCTCCACTAATTGGAGGTCACCAGCCCCAACTCTGTTCGCTAGTGACTGTGGCATACAATCATAGTTCTAATCATTAATATTTCTAGCTTACACATTTAATTATACTACTATTCTTCATATATATATATATATATATATATATATATATATATATATATATATATATATATATATATATATATATATATATGTATATATTATTATTTATAAGTCCCTACGATCTACCCATAGTCTGCTCTCCACTACTGTGGCCTCACAGTCGAGGCCCTACTGTTACTACTACTACTATTACTGTTACTATTATTACTACTACTACTACTACTACTACTACTACTACTACTATTACTACTACTACTACTACTACTACTACTACTACTACTACTACTACTACTACTACTACTACTACTACTACTACTACTACTACTACTACTACTACTACTACTACTACTACTACTACTACTACTACTACTACTACTGCTAATACTATTACTACTTCTATTGCTACTACTACTACTACTACTACTACTACTACTACTACTACTACTACTACTACTACTACTACTACTACTACTACTTCTCCCTACCAGCCGAACATTTGTAGGCGATACTTAGGGCTTATTTCACAGTCACTTCCTATAGTTGTGATAGTTACCAATGAACAGTGATCTCCACCACCATCAACAAATCAGATTTCACAGTCGTCTTTCGCGATGTTGTTCGTTTGTATCCATACTCGAAATTGGAATCTCTGGTAACGCAGGTTTGGGAGCTGGAGGGACCTCTCCCACCGAGCTTATCAATGCAAATTTTTTTTTTTTTTTAGCAAATAACACAGATTCCTGAAATATATGTGAAAAATTATTTAACAATACAGCAAAATGTTGTAGGGGTATAGTGATATTATGAAATGTTTTTTAGAGGAATTTGGATGGCGGCGTGAACTCATCAATCAATGCAGGAAAGAAAAAGGAAAGTTTTCGGAAAATAGTATTCTCTTATTTTCAAGACAAAACTATATTATTATGATAGATTTCGATTTGTTTAGAATTAATATGATAACCGTTTCTCGGTTAAATGATTAAACCAAAAATACATCAAACCTAACCAAACCTAACGTCTTAACCGGGGCCTTCGCCTGCTGGACCAAATCATTTAAATTTTAATATTACGTTTATTTCTTTATTTGCTTACCTACTTCAACTATCTAAATACTCAGAAAGATAAAATATCTACACGATGAAATAGGTAAGGATGTCTGGAAATACTGAGAAAAAAAGTAGTTGGGTTGATTTATTAATGTGCCAGTTATATAAAGATCAGGAAATCAGTGCAAGCTGTGAACAACCTTCAAGGTAGCAAATGAGAATAAAATTCTTAGAGCAAGGGGATAGAGGTGTATGATGTGTGAGATGTATCAGTCTTACCCATAGATCCGTCTCTATGAGCTCTCAGTTTTTCAGGGAGGGTAATGTCTGACGATCACGAGTCCAGTGCGTGATCCTCCAGATCATGGTGAATAACGTACACACACACATGTACGCACACGCACGCACACACACACACACACACACACACACACACACACACACACACACACACACACACACACACACACACACACACACACACACACACACACACACACACACACACACACACACACACACACACACACACACCACACACACACACACACACACACACACACACACACACACACACACACACACACACACACACACACACACACACACACACACACACACACACACACACACACACACACACACACACACACACACACACACACACACACACACACACACACACACACACACACACACACACACACACACACACACACACAAACACACAGGAGAGGCAGACAAGCTGATATAGAAGCAAACATCGCCCATACGACATAAGACATGCATAAACGCAGATTTTGTAAAAGAAAAAAAATTCCGAATGAAGGAATTCGAAAAATGACTTATTGGATGGAATGGAGAATGTAAGTGTGCTTCCTCAACTATACATGAATAAAATATACATCATTTTTTTAACGCTTGAATATGATTAACTTCACATCATAAAAATCACAAATAAAATATATATTGGAATTTTAGATACTCAGAAAAAAAAATCTTATATCAGAACATTATCACAGAAAAATGCTAATAAAAAAAAGAAACTGGTTGCAGTCAAAAATATATTCATAAATGTTTAAATACGTAATGTAACAACTTTCGTGTTCCTGAATACCGTGTTCATATACTCTTTGTGCCAAGAGTACAAAGCGGGATGGACGGTCTGGATGACATTTTACAGATATCGGCTGAGGCATCCAAACGGCATCCATATTGATGATCTCTATCCATAATGCGAGAGGACCCAGCTATATGTCAGGATGGTGTGGCAATAATTCTGCCAGTAATGTGGCCTCGACGACGGACTGCTACCCGGAGAATTACACAAGAGTGGCACGATCCATCTTGCTAAATTATTTTCTATCGCAATTACGGACTAATGGAAGAGGGCGGCTCCCTGCATGACATACTGCGGCTATACTGTACCAGAAGCCGCCGGGTGCATGCCGCTGACGAGTCCCATCATATTTGGGTTTTGTGGCTCACTGGGTTGCGCGATGGACGGGTTCCGCTGACACAGTGTGCGGCGGCTGAATAATTCCACCTCTGACATGAGTCTAAAATTGTCGGTTTTTATGTAGCTTTATAATCAATTACATTTTCAATTTAATAATGCAGGAAAAATAACCAATAAAATATATATTATCTGGCCATTGAATGCTCCGTTGAAATGTAAAAAAATTTTACATTTCTTTTGCAAACATAAAAAAAACTGCATATACAATAATTAAGTTTCAAATTCGCACAGCTAGTTTTTTTTTAAGTCTACTTTTCTTTACTGGCACTTATTAAACTCTCCCTCGTTCTTTTTTTTCTCTCTCTTTCTCTTTTTTTTTCTCTCTTTCTCTTTTTTTTCTCTCTCTGTCTCTCTCATGTATTCCATCATGCACTTTGCCTTGCTGAGGAAATTTATACGTTTAATACCTCCTGTTTGATACCCAGAAGCTGAGGTCACGTAAGGTTTGCATGTACTCAGCAATTATAAATATTTTTTTCGTGTACACTGACAACAATAATGAGCAGCAAGGGAGCAATTATCTGACTTTGGCTAACAAAGATTATTACAGATCTGCACTTCCTTCTTCTTTTCCTTCTCATTCTTCTATTTCTCCTCCTCCTTTTGCTCCTGCTTCTCCTCCTTCTCCTTTTATGGTTCATTCTCCTAGACATCAATTTTGATAAAAATGAATTTATTGTTTGTTACATTGTTAATAAAGTATTTCGTCATATTCGAGTGTACATTTACTTATTCATTTGTGTTATATTTATGGAAGGGTTGTGCGTATGTAACAATCTATTTACATTAATATACAACACCGTTATAACAACACAACACAACACAACACAAGTCATCTAAACACATTACAACACGCAAGCACCCAGCTACTTACATCCTTAACACTCCCCCCTCACACACACACAACATTCACAACCCGACATCCTCAAAACAACACACATTCAACACAGATACAACACAACACAACACAACACAACACAACACAACACAACACAGCACAACACAGCAATTACCTCATTTCACAATACGGCGTCATACCAATTAGAAACATTCCACAGGGGATTTCTCCTTATCAAACACGAAACAAACACTGTGAGGAACATCTCTTCAGCGTTCTCTTACAAACACGAACACAAATAGTTAAATGCAATACTTTCCCCTCAAGAGATACACAGTAATCACAAAAGTTTGCGTTAAAAAAACACACACAAACCTCCTTTTTTGGCGCTGAATACGACGGTGATTTATATCTTCTTTGTCTGAGTAAGTGTGTGGCAGAAGCAAACTTAAAGAAAGCAAGTAGTTTTGCTAAGCTCTTCATGATAATTATAGTTATTAGCGCTGAGAAAAAAGAGAGAGAGAGGAGAGAGAGAGAGAGAAGAGAGAGAGAGGAGAGAGAATAGAAGGAGGCCAGGAGAGAGAGATGAGAGAGAGAGAGAGAAGAGAGAGAGAAGAAGAGAGAG
>JAXIVD010004424.1:0-32500 GCA_036785275.1 Cancer borealis | reverse complement strand
GTGTTGGAGTCGAGGACAACCTTAACGATATGGGCCCACGGATCATCCCTCATGTGCTGTCGGTCTCGCCACAAACTCTGAAAAAATTTACGCTGTTTGGCCTTGACTAAGTACTTAATTGGTGGAAGGCCAAGCTCGACATAGCAGACATCGGAGCAAGTTAACAATCGTACTCCACGCAGCTGCTTTATACACCAATTACATAGTTTTTCAATGGGTTTTATGTTGGCCTCCAGCCACGACTCGCACCCATAGAGCATAGTTGACATCACAGCCGCATCAAACACTCTCTTCTTTACATAAAAGGGAACATCTCTATTCTTCTGAAGGAATGAAACAAATTTTAATACATGGGCAGTTTTACATCTGGCGTGACTAGATACTGCTGACGACACTGATCCATCGCAAGTAAAAATACTGCCAAGATACGTATAGCTATCACACCATTCAACCACCATCTCCCCCACAGTAAATTTTGTACGCTCTTCTGGAGAACAATTCAATGCAAAAAATGTTGTTTTCTTATTATTAACTAGCATTCCGTAGTCTTGACAGTATTTATTCAACAACCGTAATTTATGTTCCATACCCTGTCGTGTGGTTGAGAAAAACACAGTATCATCCATTAACATTAACATGTGTAGCCACGTCAAAAACCCATTCACACCACAATTATTCTTTATCAAGGCAATAAGATCATTCACATATATGATAAACAGTATACACGATGTTGGGGAGCCCTGCCTCACTCCTATTGTAGCAGCCACCACAGCAGTGCCCACTACACTCTGCGTAACAGTGTACATACTTACAAGTATTGCTAGCATGACTGCCCCACACCCAATTCTCTTCAGTATCATAAACAACACATCACGGGGCACCCTGTCATAGGCCATTCTAAAATCAACGAACGTAACAAATAATTTAATTTTTTTTCTCTTAGCCATATCCATTGCCAAACGTAACGTCACAATATGTTCAGTGCATCCTCTACCCTTCTGGCTGCCTGCTTGCTCTCTGAATGGAACAAACCAACTGCTCAACCGCGAGCTTAAGATTAAGTTAAACAATTTAGCTAGTGAGTTTATCACATTAATCCCCCTATAATTACATGCTTCTTTCCTGTCACCCTTCTTATAAATATTAAACATGCGGGCAAGACGCCAGGATGATGGGTAGGTGGCAGATGCAAGAATTACATTGAACAGCGCTGTTAAAGTAAGAATCCACTGAGTAGGTAAACATTTCACAACACCAGGAGAGATACCGTCAGGACCACAGGACTTGTTAGGTTTCATATTGTTCATCTGAGTACTCACTTCATCTACCTGAATCTGCTCATCAAGAATTGGAATAAATACCTCTGTTTGGCACTGATTCTGGTCATGGGCTGTACTGTTTTCTGGATTATAAATTTCACTAAAATAGACCCTAAAATCCTCACTTGATGGTCTAACTTCAGCATTCCCGTTTTCTATATATTCACCTCTCCAATCTATTGCCGCCCAAACTCTCTTATCATCACGGTCGTTTATTAATCTTTCCCACCTTTCCATCCCATCATTATTCTGTAAAGGTATTGCAACACACCTGCTAGAGTTGGCACACTTGTATAAGGAATCAGTTACCTTTTCAATATCAATATCTATGTTGTTAGTCAAGTTTGGAATTTCACATCGAGAAAGCTCATCCTTCAAACACTCAAGGTCTATGTTTTCAAATTTCAGTCATTTGACATGATCATGTTGATGACAGCACGTCTCTGCGCTGCCTCCCAGCTGGGTCGCTCTCTCTAGCAACAATTTTCTGTTCACCAAGGGGGGTTTGATGCCTATAGCTATGAGAGCATGTTTCGAACACTAGTACCGAACCTTGAGTTCATATCGCCCAGTATTATCGTTTTTAAACCTTCTTCTTCACTCTTCCTAAGCTTTTCCTGGATTAAACTAAAGCTGTATGGGTCGAAGTACTGTGAGTCACTGGGTGGGATATAACAAAAACCAATAATAATGTTACATAAAACAGATAAACGTATCCACACCTGATCCTTCATAGTTGTATCAATTGAGACAATAGAGTCCATTAGGCGTCGTCTGATCAACACAACAGTTCCTCCTCTAATATGACCACAATTATCGCTCTTGTACGATACGTACCCGGGAAGAGACACTTTAGCTTTTGTCTTGACTTCATTAAGCCCTATTACGTCATACCTAAGCAACAATGATTGAACTTTATTATTTTCAAGTTTCGACCTCACTCCATTAACATTCCATGACGCAATAAGTATAGGCTCTTTTATGAGTCCCTTTAAAAAAAAAGAAGCAGGATTCCAACTGTCAATCACAACATTATCTCGGTAAACTTTTCTCTCTCGTGCGTCAAGCCTTACTATACAACCAACATTTTCCGGTCTCGCCTTCTCAGTAGATTCGACCTCTCTCAACCGCTTCCACTCGTTCCTTATGCTCGGATGCACGTCTTTCTTCACATAGATACGACTGTATAATTCACCAGCATCCTTCAATGTACCTGTCTTGATCAGCACCTTGTCCCTCGCTGCTCGGGACGACAGTTTTACCAGCATCGGCCTCTTCCTCCCTCCTCCCCCATCTCGACCTAATCTTGTAATAGATTCAACATGAGGGGCCACATCTATTTGACACAAGACTTTCTGCAATTTGCTTTCTTCAGTAGTCGCTCCTTCCAGACTCTCACCTTCATCCGGGACGCCAAGAACGACGAGTCTTGTTTCTCTTTCTCTTCTATCGACGCTTTCCAAAAAACTCTGTTGTCGAGCAATGATGTCCGCTTGTTGGTCCACCTTTTCTTGCAATTGAAACAACGTCTTGTTAATGGCACTCTCAGGAGATGAAAACTGATTTCTTAATTCACGTAACTCCGTAAAAATATCGTCTACTTTCTTCTCCAATGCATGGGTCACTGCTGCTGTGTTGTTGTCTGAAGCTCTAATACTAGCTATCAGCATTTCTTTGTTTACCTTTGCTATCTCTCTCTGCGACATTCCTCTCAGCTCTGTTAGTGGAATTACTTGTCCGTCCATGCTAGCAGTTATATGAAATATCGTAGTCTCCGATGAAAAGGCTCTCGTCTGCTGGAACTCCTACTGCGCATGCGCAGACTCAGGCAGATTGGTGAAGGCTGGTGGTAGACAGGTAACTTCTTTCCTTATCTATTATTTCAAAACCCCTCCTTATAATCAGTATCCACAGCTCAAAACAATGCCTTCAAACCTCCATGGACCGCCTGAGATAGTCGTTGGCTTGCAGAGGTTCCAAGAACACAACAGAAGTGAGAGTTTCAACAGGAGTTCCCACTCCGGTGTTTACACCTCAGCCAGGACTGCCACACACACACACACACACACACACACACACACAAGGGACCCTCAAACACCACCATCTCCTATAGGCAATGAGTGACCACGGAGCCAAACACAGGAAGCCAAACTACGAACATCCCAGCACCACGCCGCCATAACTAACTTGCCTCAACCCACCCAAGAGAGAACACAGATCAGCCTTTCCGTGAATACTAACACAAGGGGAGCAGACCGGGAATACCAGAAACTTAGCGGAAGGCGAGAAAAAGGAGAAACATGACGGAAAGCGATGGTTCTTGGATTCAACGAGAAAGCTACAACGAGATGAATGTAAAAAAGGAATAGAAGAAGTCTTAGGGTAGATGGGTAAGGCTGTGGGTGTGGTGAGGGTAGAAGGGAAGGTGTTAAGGTAAGGAAGGTTCTATCGTCAACCTGTGCTTTTAAAGGGCTGGGTACGTAGTGTGTGTGTGTGTGTGTGTGTGTGTGTGTGTGTGTGTGTGTGTGTGTGTGTGTGTGTGTGTGTGTGTGTGTGTCAAGATTACTACTTCTTCAGGTTTTCTTGATTCTTAGCCTCCAACGCCATTAGAGCCTTCTCCTCCTCCTCCTCCTTCTCCTCCTCCTCCTCCTCCTCCTCCTCCTCCTCCTCCTCCTCCTCCTGCTCTTCCTCCTCCTCCTCCTTTTTCTTTTCCTTTGTCTCTTCGTCTCCTTGTCTTCGTTCTCCTTCACTTCTTCCTCTAATATTATTTGTCAAGACACATAATTATAATTTAACTTACTACCATTATCTTTTCCCGAGCTTCAATGTGTATTATGGTATTGTAAATATTGTTGTTTGTTTGCCTACAACTGTGATATGTATTTATTTTGAGTGGCTTTAACTAGTCCTTCGCTATGCTATTAATATTTTTTCGGATTCTGTGAAAGCTTCGGTTTATTAGACTTGACTTCATGACTTCTTTATTTTTATCAACTGCAATATATACTATAAATTCTGGCCAAATAAATATTAATCAATCAATCAATCAATGAATCTGTCTCCCTTTCTCTCCAAAGGAAAGATCACTGTATTGTTATGAAGATTATAATGGCGATGGTGGTGGTGGAGGAGGAGGAGGAAATAGAAGAAGAAGAAGAAGAAGAAGAAGAAGAAGAAAAAAAAAAAAAAGAAGAAGAAGAAGAAGAAGAAGAAGAACAAGAACAAGAACAAGAACAAGAAGAACAAGAAGAAGAAGAAGAAGAAGAAGAAGAAGAAGAAGAAGAAGAAGAAGAAGGAGAAAGACAAAGGAAGTAATGATGGTGGTAGTGAAAATATATTCTCCCCTAATGACTATCTTTTGTACGTTGCTCTTTTTTTTCTAATCTGTTCTAAAAATGAATATACGTTATTAACATTTCTACTATATTAAGATTTGTTCTAAGTTCCAATACACAAGAAAGAGAGTGGAGTTAGTGTTTTAGTGTGCTTTTAACTACCTTCATATTTCACATGTAAAAATGCCTACTTGGTTCATCAACCTTCGAGTTTCAAGAAAATCAGAATCTGATAATGAGTTCCTTGGTGGACTATTACAAGGCGCTTGGCGTGGGCCGCGCGGTGAGCGCCGTGGAGCTGAAGAAGGAGTTCCGACGCCTTGCCCTCATCCACCATCCGGGCAAAAACCCGGGCAAGGAGAAGGAGGCGACGGTAAAGTTCCAGCTCATTCAGGCCGCCGTGGAAACACTCTTCGACTCTATTAAGAAGGCGGAGTACGACCGAGAGGGGTCAAAGAAGTAGGACCAGGAATACGAACCTGAGACAGACGGGGGTTGTGACTCCTCCTCTGACGACTGGTATGAGTCTGGGGAGGAGTCCGAGGTCGATACTTCCTCTGATGTTGAGTCGGAGGAAGAATCTGACAGTGAATCTTCTTCCGAAGATGATTCAGAATCAGAATTTGACTCCGAGTCAGAATCAGAGGAGGAGGAGGAGGAGGAGGAGGAGGAGGAGGAGGAGGAGGAGGAGGAGGAGGAGGAGGAGGAGCAGGAAACGTCTGAGGAGGAGGTCGAGGAGACGTCCTACTCTGACTCAGACTGGGAGTGTGAGACAACTAGTGGACAGGAGACGGATGACGAGGAAGACTACTGAATGACCAGCGGCAGTGAGTGAGAAGCTGGAACTTGTCTGTGTCTCAAGAAAAGTTATTCGTGTACATTAAGGAGAAAAATTAGGAATATTTGTTTAATCAAAATGTGAAAAAATAACAAAAATATGAAAAATAAATGTAGCATTTGTAGTGTTTGTAAATAAGTAATATATTTATATAGTAATAATATGTACATATAGTACGCTCATGTATATTGTTGTTATTATATAACTTTGTATAGTGTTTGTATATAAGTAATCTATTTAAATAGTAATAATATGTACATATTGTACGCTCATGTATATTGTTGTTATTATATAACTTAGTAAGTAGCATATAGTGTGTGATTTATTTTAAAATAACTGTCAAAAACATATGTTTGTGATTTGAAACATGAAAACTGTATACAAGTTATTGTATAGTAACTCTTTTGCATAATTTTTGTTTTTTTATCCACACAAGTATTGTTTAGCTTTTCAACATTCTCCACAAACCTAAAATTTAATACACATATAGACTCCATATGTTCAAAAGCCAACCGCACACTGGGGTTCTTGAGGAGAAATCTGCATGGCTGTACACAAGACATAAAACAAATAGCATACAATACACTTGTCAGACCAACACTTGAATACTGTTCCACGGTGTGGGACATTGTTAGGTTAGAACAAATAAACATTAAGGCGGCTAGGTGGTGGTACAGTAGTATAGCGCTCGGGTATGCGAGTCTAGGCTCCCGGGATCGAATCCCCGTTATTCGCTGACCACTTTTCATTCTTTGATATTACCGCTGAGTTGTTGTTGTTGTTGTTGTTGTTTTTACATTAAAAGGGTACTGTCTAAGGGAAAAATAAATGAAGTATAAAAAAAAATCCCGCTTATCGCCAGACCCTGTAAAGAAGACAGTAGGAGAAATATAGAAATGGGAGGGCAGTCCAATTTAGTATGAGAGGTATCTTGACACTCCTCTTTTGAAAGAGTTTAAGCCATAGGCAGCTGGAAATACAGCCAAAGGAAGAGAGTTCCAGAGTTTACCAGTGTAAGAGATGAAAGAGTGAAGATACTGGTTAACTCTTGCATTAGGTAGATGGACAGAATAAGGATGAGCAGAAGTAGAAAGTCTTGTGCAGCGAGGCTGCGGGAGGGGGAGAGGCATGCAGTTAGCAAGTTCAGAAGAGCAGTCAGCATGAGAATAACGGTAGAAGATAGATAAAGATGTATTATTGCGGCGGTGACTTAAAGAATCATTGGCCAAACACTACCCAAATTGCTGCCATACTGTCCTTAGACGGGACTTACAATGTTTATATGCATTTGAGGATGTAGTAGCAATTAGCCTGTCTCGTTCTCAACAAATTCAAGAGAGAACACTATGAAAAATCTGAAAACCTACGCCAAATAACAGGCGAGGTAAGTCCATATGTGCCTCAATAAGCCTACTGGCGGTTAATGATATAGAAAGGTACATAACAAACAATTACACGCACACGCCTGGCATCACAACACGCTTGAAACAACAAATACACATGGACCACCTTCACATCCACACACAAACACACACACTTACATTTATATACAAAATCACATACAGTCACATTCACATTGACCCACATACATATCTACACAACACAAACAATCAACATACTCGTAACACACACAACTAAACACACCAAACACATCACACTAACACACACGCATACAAACACTCATACGTCCCATGCACTACATGCGACTGGAATAGGCTCCCTCAACACATTCTAGAACCGAAAACAATAGACTAATTTACAAAACAAATTCACACACACCCGTCACCATTCCTCACTGGCGGGCTGGTGCCCGCATTGTAATCCTATGTACTACATCTTACTGTGTATGTCTAAGCATAAATTTACAATAAACCTTCAAACCAACCAACCCGTCACCACACCACCCTTACACTAACAACTAATATATTTGATTCACTCCCTTCCCCCCAACAGCAAACTCCTCATATATGTGTGATATGCACCGCAGCTGTTGTCCTGCGCAGTATTGATCAGAATCAGAATCAGAATGTAAGCTCTCTCCGAGACACACCGGGACAACGAGGTCACAACCCCTCGACTTACATCCCGTAGCAACTCACTGCTAGGTGAACAGAGGCTACACGTGAAAGGAGACTCGCCCAAATAATCTCCATCCGCCCAGGGGATCGAGCCCTGGCCCCTCGGTTGTGAGCCGAGTGCGATAACCACTACGCTAGCGGACCATGTGTGTGTGTGTGTGTGTGTGTGTGTGTGTGTGTGTGTGTGTGTGTGTGTGTGTGCGTGTGCGTGCGTGTGTGTGTGTGTGTGTGTGTGTGTGTGTGTGTGGAGCTCGGTTGCGTGGGTCGAGGAAACTAGAGTTGTAAATGAGATGGAAGTGACTATATTCTCTCTCCCTCTCTCTCTCTCTCTCTCTCTCTCTCTCTCTCTCTCTCTCTCTCTCTCTCCTCTCTCTCTCTCTCTCTCTCTCTCTCTCTCTCTCTCTCTCTCTCTCTCTCTCCCTCCTCCCTCCCTCCCTCCCTCCCTCCCTCCCTCCCTCCCTCCCTCCCTCCCTCCCTCCTTACATATTTACACACAAACATAGGAGGATGGAAGTAGGATATCATCACTACATATTGTAGTTAAGATGTTATGGACGTAATTTCAACACGCACACAAGAGGCAAAAGACAACAGTGGTTGGAGTTAAACACATACACTTTTGCACCAACAGGTTGGACCAACACACAGGTTGGATCTACAGATTTACTACTCAATGAAACTACCTCAATATTCTGGGCTTATTTTGGGCACCTTAGGTTTTCACCCTGTCTTATTTAGGTATGGGAACTAGTTCATTGAATTTTTGGATTCATCTTAGAGCACAATGAACGGTAATATTGATATGCATAGTAATTACTATGACGTCTTGGGTGTGGCGGCCGACGCCACCCCAGAAGTAATACGGAAACAGTTCCGCCGTCTCGCCCTTGTCACACACCCGGACAAGAATCCCGATGACGTCAAGGCGGCCACTGTAAGGTTCCAGCTGCTCCAACGAGCTGTGGACACTGTCGGGCCCCGAAAAGCGGGCGAGGTATGACGCCAAGCACGGGAGGCACCAACGCCAGTCCCGGCAGGCGCGGAAGGACAAGGCCAAGCCCTACTCCTCCTCCTCCTTCTCCTCCTCCTCACACTCTTGTTCTTGTTCTTCTTCTTGTTCTTGATCTTGTTCTTGTTCTTGTTCTTGTTCTTGTTCTTGTTCTTCTTCTTCTTCTTCTTCTTCTTCTTCTTCTTCTTCTTCTTCTTCTTCTTCTTCTTCTTCTTCTTCTTCTTCTTCTTCTTCTTCTTCTTCTTCTTCTTCTTCTTCTTCTTCTTCTTCTTCTTCTTCTTCTTCTTCTTCTTCTTCTTCTACTAAATCCTCCCGCAAGTTTTCCTTCTCTTCCTCTCCAACCTATACTTTCACTTACAAAACTACAGGAGCAGAGGAGGTTTCGGCTAAAGGGAACAAGGCCAGGAAGCGAAGGCGACAGAGGCAGAAACAGCAGGAGCAGCGACACTGAACATGCCTCCAACACGGACCGGGAATTTGTCCGGGCTGCGACAAGCCGAGGTGAGGCGCCGAGCGGAAATTTCCTATTTCTGAAATATGCGTGCGTATCTATCTATCTCTCTTTCTATACGCAATATAGATAGGGAAATAGATAGATAAAATGTTTTCAAGAACTCGACCATTACTACTTGCTCAGCTGGTCGGTAGATAGGTAGTCAAATAGCTAGTTAATTAGGCAGTTAATTAGGTATTGATAATTGGGGGGTGTTTTTTAAGGTATTGATAGGTGGGGTATGTTTCGGGGTATTGATAATTAAGGTGTGTTTGGTAGTATTAGTAATTGGGGTGTGTTTGTGTGTGGGTGGTGCCTGGGGGTATGTATTTGTGTTGATGGTGTGTGGATGTGTTTGTGTGTTGGTGGTGGTGTGTGGGTGTGTTCCTGTATTGATGGTGTCTGGGTGTTAAGGGAATGAATGTGTGTGTGCGCATGTGCGTGTAATACGTGGAGTGAGTGTATTTGTGTATGTGTGTTGGGGAAGCGACTATGAGTGTGTGTGTGTGTAAGAGCAATGAGTGTTTGTGTTGGTGGTGGTGCCTCGGTGTGTTTTGGGGTATTGATAATTGTGGTGTGTTTTGGCGGTATTGATAATTTGCGTGTTTTGGGTATTGATAGCTGGGGCATGTTTTGGGGTATTGATAATTGGGGTGTGTTTTGGTGTATTGATTATTGGGGTGTTTTTTGGGGTATTGATAATTGGGATGTTTATTAGGTAGTGATAACTGGGGCATGTTTTGGGGCATTGATAATTAGGTTGTCTTTTGGAGTATTGATTATTGGGGTGTTTTTTCAGGTATTGATGATTGGGGGGTGTTTTAGGGTATTGATAATTTGGGTGTTGGGCCTGTTCCCCTGAAGCACGCTTCATTAAGGACAGCTGGAAGCAGCTTGGTGTTTGTTGTTAAGTTAGATTTGTTTTTTCTTGACTCGCTAAGAGTATAAGAAAACGTTTTTCTACTTATATATTTAGAGCACCTCAGTTTTTTAAGTGTGCAAAACAAGCATCAGACTCTCTGAGCCTAGACGTGCGCAGGCAGGGCTATACCAACAGAGTGACCTGCCTCAAGTAGGTATATATACTATAAATAATACTGCCGCGGCCCAAGGGTAGCCACCCACTTGGGCAAGAGACTGTGTAACCTTGACGAGGTGCGGCAGCTTGTTCCATCTGGTGCTTTTACTTGGGATTGGTGGCTACAATCCTGTTACCTTAGGGGAGTGAGCGCCACGTGGTACTAATTAGCAGTCTCGCGGAAGCCAGTTGGCCTAGCTAGCCGCTGGTGGATAAAACATGCTAAAAAGAAACATAAGAAGCCTCGGATTCGGACTGATAATTTGGTGACGACCGGACATTCACAGACTGATAACTTGGTGACGACCCGGCATTCCCATGGACCTGTTTTACGGACTGATAACTTGGTAACGACCCGGCATTCCCATGGACTTGTTTCACGGACTGACAAATTGGTGACGACCCGGCACTCCCATGGACCTGTTCAACAGACTGACAAATTGGTGACGATCCGGCACTCCCATGGACCTGTTTCACAGATTGACAAATTGGTGACGACCCGGCACTCCCATGGACCTGTTTCACGGACCAATAGCTTCACAACTAGGGAGACTAGGGAGGAGAGAGAGGATAAGGCTTTCCTCGCAGATTTCAAAGAGTATGTGTTGACTCACACCAATGTGATGTCTGAGGAGAAAATGAATGACCTCCGTGTCCTAAAACACCTCGGGGAAGGCTCTTTTGGCACCGTTGACCTTGTCACCTTCAAGGGACGTGACGCCATCCGCAAGGCCAGTAAGTCTGGCGGGGATCCCACCATGTTCCTGTGGGAGGCGCGCGTGACCCTGGAGGTGGATGGGGCAGGTGGCGCGCCACGTCTGCACGCGCTCACCACCAAGCCGGCTATGGCAGTCATGGACTACGCCGGCACGTCCCTGCTTCGCACCCTCATCAAGGGATGCACTATGGGCACGTTTCTCCGGGTGGTGGCGGGCCTGGCCAAGAGCCTGGCTGAGGTGCATGCCAAAGGGTTTGTCCACAATGACATCAAGTGTGACAACATCACGGTGACAGGCCGACCCTCCAGTCCTTCTGTGCACGTCATTGACTTTGGGCTCGCCACCAAGGTCAACGACAGGTTCTATTTTGAGCTGTTTGACTGGCCTCGCAACCCCGACTACCAGCATCCCTCCGATTACAGGTCTCCGGAGCTGAAGAAGGGCGAGCCTCTGCAACCCTCCAGCGACGTGTTCAGTGTCGGGGTAATGCTGAGAGACGTATGTAAGTGCACCAAGCACCGACGGCTCAACGAGCTGCTCATGCCCCTAGCAAAGGCGTGCATGGAGGATTGGCCCGAGGATCGGCCTTCCCTCAGCAAGATGGAGCAGGATGTGCAGAACATGGTGTCCATCCTTACAGACAACGAGGAGAACCATGTTCTGGCCCCCCGGCGCAAAGGACGAGGAGGAAAGCGGTGATCAAGCACCGGCCAAGGACCAGGATAGCACAACCTCCCTCTCCCCCCGTCTCTCCTCTCCCCGCTCCACATCCCCTATCATACAAATGCCTTCCTCCCTCCCTTAACTCACTCCTCCACCCTCCCCTACATTCTCCACCTTCCCTCATTCCACTCCTTTATCATCTGTACCTCCTCCTCCCTCTCTCACTCCACTCCCCTATATCCTCCACCTTCCCTCATTCCAATCTCTCCATCCTACCTTCCTTACTCCACTTCCTCTAGAGTCCCTCCCCCTTTCTTCCTCCCTCACACCTCTTCCTATTCAATCCCTAGCCCCTCCTCCCTCCCTCTCATTTCTCCTCCATCAATCACTACCACATCTCTCTCCGTCATCCCACTCGCCAATCCCCCCTCCCCATCCCCAATACCTCTCCCTGTAGTAGTAGTAGTAGTAGTAGTAGTAGTAGTAGTAGTAGTAGTAGTAGTAGTAGTAATAGTAGTAGTAGTAGTAGTAGTAGTAGTAGTAGTAGTAGTAGTAGTAGTAGTAGTAGTAGTAATATTAATAGTAGTAGTAGTAGTAGTAGTACTAGTAGTAGTAGTAGTAGTAGTAGTAGTAGTAGTAGTAGTAGTACTAGTAATAGCATTAGCAAAAGTAGTAATAGTAGAAGTATTAGTAGCAGCAACAACAATGGTAGTAGTAATAGTAGTAGAAGTAAAAGAAATAATAATAATATTAGTTGTTGTTGTTGCTGTAATTGTTGTTGTGATAACATTTTGATTAACTAGGTTATGTTAGGATAGGTTTTAGGTTAAGATAAGATTCGGTAGGACCAGAAATTACAGGATAACCAAATTTCAAAAATGATATGCGTCTGGCCAGTTGAGAGCAAGTGAAAGTGTGCAAATGAGTTAAGCTGTGTTTACCTGCACTCATTCAGCCATGTATGTATTCTTTCACCTATGTATGTATTCGCTCGCTCATGTAACTATTCATTCGGCCATATTTGTATTTACTCACTCATGTACGTATTCGCTCGCCATTGTATGTATTCATTCGCCAGTGTATGTATTCGCTCACCCATGTATGTATTTACTAACCCATGCATGAATTCACTTACTCATGTATGTATTCGCTCGCCTATGTATATATTCCCGCACCCATGTATGTATTCGTTCGCCAATGTATGTATTCGCCCGCCCATGTATGTATTTGCTCACACATGTATGTATTACATAACCCATGTATGTATTCCTTCGCCCATGTCTGTATTCACTCTTCCATGTATGTATTCGCACGCCTATGTATTCACTCGCCCATGTATGTTTTCACTCGCCAATGTATGTATTCGCTCGCCTATGTATTCACTCGTCCATGTATGTTTTCACTCGCCAATGTATGTATTCGTTCGCCCATGTATGTATTCGCTCGCCTATGTATTCACTCGCTCATGTATGTTTTCACTCGCCAATGTATGTATTCGCTCGCCCATGTATGTATTCGCTCGCCTATGTATTCACTCGCCCATGTATGTTTTCACTCGCCAATGTATGTATTCGCTCGCCCATGTATGTATTCGCTCGCCCATGCTCATGTATGTATTTACTCACTCATTTATGTATTCGCTCATCCATGTATGTATTCACACGCCCATGTATATATTCGCTCGCCCATGTCTGTATTCGCTCGCCCATGTATGTATTCGCTCGCCCATGTATGTATTCGCTCGTCCATGTATGTATTCGCTCGCCCATGTATGTATTCGCTCGCCCATGTATGTATTCGCTCGCCCATGTATGTATTCGCTCTCCCATGTATATATTCGCTCTCCCATGTATGTATTCGCTCGCCCATGTATGTATTCGCTCGCCCATGTATGTATTCGCTCTCCCATGTATGTATTCGCTCTCCCATGTATGTATTCGCTCTCCCATGTATGTATTCGCTCGCCCATGTATGTATTCGCTCGCCCATGTATGTATTTGCTCGCCCATGTATTTATTCGCTCGCACATGTAAGTAATCGCTCGCCCATGTATGTATTCGATCGCCCATGTATATATTTACTCACCCATGTAGGTATTCGCTCGCATATGTATGTATTTACTCACCCATGTATGTTGTCGCTCGCCCATGTAAGTATTTACTTAACCATGTATGTATTCCCTCGCCTATGTATGTATTAACTTATCCATGTATGTGTTCGCTCGCCCATTTATGTATTTACTCGCTCATGTATGTGTTCACTTGCTTATGTATGTAATCACTTGCTCATGTATGTATTCACTCGCCCATGTATGTATGCGCTCACCCACGTATATATTTACTCACCAATGTATATATTCACTCGTTCATGTGTGTGTTGGTTCGCCAATGTATGTATTCGCTCGCACATGTAAGTATTTACTCACCCATGTATGTATTCGCTCGCACATGTAAGTATTTACTCACCCATGTATGTATTCGCTCGAACATGTAAGTATTTACTCACCCATGTATGTATTCGCTCGCACATGTAAGTATTTACTCACCCATGTATGTATTCGCTTGCATATGTAAGTATTTACTCACCCATGTATGTATTCGCTTGCATATGTAAGGCTTTACTCACCCATGTATGTATTCGTTCGCACATGTAAGTATTTACTCACCCATGTATGTATTCGCTTGCACCTGTAAGTATTTACTCACCCATGTATGTATTCGCTTGCATATGTAAGTATTTACTCACCCATGTATGTATTCGCTCGCACATGTAAGTATTTACTCACCCATGTATGTATTCGCTCGCCCATGTAAGTATTTACTCACTCATGTATGAATTCGCTTGCACATGTAAGTATTTACTCACCCATGTATGTATTCGCTCGCACATGTAAGTATTTACTCACCCATGTATGTATTCGCTTGCACATGTAAGTATTTACTCACCCATGTATGTATTCGCTTGCACATGTAAGTATTTGCTCACCCATGTATGTATTCGCTCGCCCATGTAAGTATTTACTCACCCATGTATGTATTCGCTTGCACATGTAAGTATTTACTCACCCATGTATTTATTCGCTTGCACATGTATGTATTTACTCACCCATGTATGTATTCGCTTGCACATGTAAGTATTTACTCACCCATGTATGTATTCGCTCGCACATGTAAGTATTTACTCACCCATGTATGTATTCGCTTGCACATGTAAGTACTTTCTCACCCATGTATGTATTCGCTTGCACATGTAAGTATTTACTCACCCATGTATGTATTCGCTCGGCCTTGTATGTATTAACTTATCCATGTATGTGTTCGTTCGCCCATGTATGTATTTACTCGTTATTTATGTGTTCACTTGCTCATGTATGTAATGAATTGTTCATGTATGTATTCACTCGCCCATGTATGTATTCCCTCAGCTATGTATGTATATGCTCGCCCATGTATGTATATGCTCACCCATTTAAATATTCGCTCGCGTATGTATTCATATGTATGCATATGTATGTATTCTTTCACATATGTATATATTCGCTTACCCATGTATGTATTCACTCGCTTATTTATGTATTCGCTCGTACATGTATGTATTTACTCACCCATGTATGTATTCGCTTGGAAATGTATGTATTTGCTTGCACATGTGTGTATTTCCTCACCTTTGTATGTATTCACTCATCCATATATGTATTTACTCAACCATGTATGTATTTGTTCGCTCATGTATTTATTACCTCACCCATGTATGTATTCGCTCGTCCATGTATGTATTTCCTCAACCATGTATGTATTTGCTCGCACATGTGTGTATTTCCTCACCCCTGTATGTATTCGCTCGTCCATGTATGTATTTCCTCAAGCATGTATGTATTTGCTCGCACATGTGTGTATTTTCTCACCCCTGCATTTATTCGCTCGTCCAAGTATGTATTCACTCGCCCATGTATGTATTCACTCGCCCATGTATGTATTCACTCGCCCATGTATGTATTCACTCGCCCATGTATATATTCACTCGCACATGTATGTATTCTCTCGCCCATGTATGTATTCACTCGCCCATGTATGTATTCACTCGCCCATGTATGTATTCACTCGCCCATGTATGTATTCACTCGCCCATGTATGTATTCACTCGCCCATGTATGTATTCACTCGCCCATGTATGTATTCACTCGCCCATGTAGGTATTCACTCGCCCATGTATGTATTCACTCGCACATGTATGTATTCACTCGCCCATGTATGTATTCACTCAGCCTTGTATGTCTTCACTCGCACATGTATGTATTCACTCACCCATGTATGTATTCCCTCACCCATGTATGTATTCACTCGCACATGTATGTATTCACTCGCCCATGTATGTATTCACTCGCACATGTATGTATTCACTCGCCCATGTATGCATTCACTCGCCCATGTATGTATTCACTCGCACATGTATGTATTCACTCGCCCATGTATGTATTCAATCGCACATGTAAGTATTCACTCGCCCATGTATGTATTCACTCGCACATGTATGTATTCAGTCGCCCATGTATGTATTCACTCGCCCATGTATGTATTCACTCGCCCATGTATGTATTCACTCGCCCATGTATGTATTCTCTCTCCCATGTATGTATTCACTCGCCCATGTATGTCTTCACTCGCCCATGTATGTATTCACACGCACATGTATGTATTCACTCGCCCATGTATGTATTCACTCGCACATGTATGTATTCACTCGCCCATGTATGTCTTCATTCGCACATGTATGTATTCACTCGCCCATGTATTTATTCACTCGCACATGTATGTATTCACTCGCCCATGTATGTATTCACTCGGCCATGTATGTATTCACTTGGCCATGTATGTATTCACTCGCCCATGTATGTATTCGATCGCCCATGTATGTATTCACTCGGCCATGTAAGTATTGACTCGCTCATGTATGTATTCACTCGGCCATGTATGTATTCACTCAGCCATGTATGTATTCACTCGGCCATGTATGTATTCACTCGGCCATGTATGTATTCAATCGCCCCTGTATGTATTCACTCGGCCATGTAGTATTCACTTGCCCATGTATGTATTCGCTCGCCCATATTTGTATTTCCTCACCCATGTATTTATTTCCTTTCTCATGTGTGTATATGCTCACTATGTATGTATTTGCTCGCATATGTATGTATTTGCTCATCCCTGTATTTATTTACTCACCCATGTATGTATTCACTAGAACATGTATGTATTCATTTGCACATGTATGTATTCACTCGCACATGTAGGTATTCACTCGCATATGTATGTATTCACTCGCACATGTATGTATTCACTCGCACATGTATGTATTCACTCGCACATGTATGTCTTCATTCGCACATGTTTGTATTCATTCGCACATGTATGTATTCACTCGCACATGTATGTATTCATTCGCACATGTATGTATTCATTCGCACATGTATGTATTCACTCGCACATGTATGTATTAATTCGCCCATGTATGTATTAACTCGCCCATATATGTATTCACTAGCATATGAATGTATACGTTCGGTTATGTATGTAATCGCTCACCCATGTATGTATTCGCTCTCCCATGTATGTATTCACTCTCCCATGTATGTATTCGCTCTCCCATGTATGTATTCGCTCTCCCATGTATGTATTCGCTCACCCATGTATGTATTCGCTCTCCCATGTACGTATTCGCTCTCCCATGTATGTATTCGCTCTCCCATGTATGTATTCGCTCTCCCATGTATGTATTCGCTCTCCCATGTATGTATTCGCTCTCCCATGTTTGTATTCGCTCTCCCATGTATGTATTCGCTCTCCCATGTATGTATTCGCTCTCCCATGTATGTATTCGCTCGCCCATGTATGTCTTCACTCGCATATGTATGTATTCACTCGCATATGAATGTATACGCTCGGTTATGTATGTATTTGCTCCCCCATGTGTGTATTCGCTCACCCATGTATTTATTCGCTCCCCCATGTATTTTTTCGCTCTCCCATGTATGTATTCGCTCGCCCATTTATGTATTCACTCGCCCATGTATGTATTCGCTCGCCCATGTATGTATTCGCTTGTTCATGTATGTATTCGCTTATCCATGTATATATACGCTCTCTCATGTATGTATTAGTTCGCACATGTATGTATTCGCTCGCCCATGCATGTGTTTGCACACCCATGTATGTATTCATTCACCCATGTATGTATTCACTCACCCATGTATGTATTTCCTCGCCCATATTTATATTCCCTCCCCTATGTATGTATTTGCTCGTCTATGTATGTATTGGTCACCCATGTATGTATACACTCACCCTTTTATGCATTCCCCCACCCCTGAATGTATTCACTCGCGCATGTATTTATTCGCTTCCCCATGTATGTATTTTCTAGCCCATGTATGTATTCACTCGCCCATGTATGTATTCCTTCACCCATGTATGTATTCGCTCGCCCATGTATGTATTAGCTTGCCCATGAAAGTATTCACTCTTCCATGTCTGTATTTGCTCACCCATGTATGTATTTGCTCGCCCATATTTGTATTTCCTCACCCATGTATTTATTTGCTTTCCCATGTGTGTATATGCTCACTATGTATGTATTTGCTCGCATATGTATGTATTCTTTCACATATGTATGTATTCGCTCGCCCACGTATGTATTCGCTTGCCCATGTTTGTATTCACTCGAACGTGTATGTATGCATTCACATGTTTATATTCTTTCACCTATGTTAAGGAATTTAAGGATGTATTGCGGAGTTTGGACCGGGAAGTGCTAAGGATGGAAGAAAGACTTGGGATGGGGAAGGGGGTATCGATGGTATGGGGAGTGATGAGAAGGGAATGGGTAGTGATGGAAGGGTGATTGGGAAGGTAGGGAGCTCTAAAGGGTAAAGGGATATTTATGGAAATTACATTCGGAAGGGATAAGGATGGAAATGGGCGGGTAGGAAGGGGGGAAGCGGATGTTGGATTGAGAAAAAAGGTAGGGATGGTAGGGGGAAAAAAGAAAAGGGGGGAAGGAGAATTTTGGAGATGAAAAAAAGAAGGGATGGTATCGGGATCGGGTATGCAGGAAGGGGGAGGGATGTAAAGGGAATGGGGAGAGGGGAAGAGGTAGGAAAGAAATGGGGACTGAAGAATGGGGAAGAGTTAGGAATGGAAGAAACAGTAGAGTTTGGGTAAAGGGTAAAGAGGGAAGGAGGAGTGGTGAGGGAGGAATGGGTAAAGATGGAAGGGGTGGTGGCGAGGGAGTAATAGTTTGGGTTTGAATGGAGAGTGGAAAGGGAGAATGGATAAGTGATGGGAAGGGGAGTGGAAAGGGAGAATGGATAAGTGATGGAAAGGGGAGTGGAAAGGGAGAATGGATAAATGATGGGGAGGGGAGTGGAAAGGGAGAATGAATAAGTGATGGGAAGGGGAGTGGTAAGGGAGAATGGATAAGTGATGGGAAAGGGAGTGGAAAGGGAGAATGAATAAGTAATGGGAAGGGGAGTGGAAAGGGAGAATGAATAAGTGATGGGAAGGGGAGTGGAAAGGGAGAATGGATAAGTGATTGGAAGGGGAGTGGAAAGGGAGAATGGATAAGTGATGGGAAGGGGAGTGGAAAGGGAGAATGGATAAGTGATGGGAAGGGGAGTGAAAAGGGAGAATGGATAAGTGATGGGAAGGGGAGTAGTAAGGGAGAATGGATAAGTGATGGGAAGGGGAGTGGAAAGGGAGAATGGATAAGTGATGGGAAGGGGAGTGGAAAGGGAGAATGGATAAGTGATGGGAAGGGGAGTGGAAAGGGAGAATGGATAAGTGATGGGAAGGGGAGTGGTAAGGGAGAATGGATAAGTGATGGGAAGGGGAGTGGAAAGGGAGAATGGATAAGTGATGGGAAGGGGAGTGGAAAGGGAGAATGGATAAGTGATGGGAAGGGGAGTGGAAAGGGTGAATGGATAAGTGATGGGAAGGGGAGTGGAAAGGGAGAATGGATAAGTGATGGGAAGGGGAGTGGTAAGGGAGAATGGATAGGTGATGGGAAGGGGAGTGGAAAGGGTGAATGGATAAGTGATGGGAAGGGGAGTGGTAAGGGAGAATGGATAGGTGATGGGAAGGGGAGTGGAAAGGGAGAATGGATAAGTGATGGGAAGGGGAGTGGAAAGGGAGAATGGATAAGTGATGGGAAGGGGAAGGGAAAGGGAGAATGGATAAGTGATGGGAAGGCGAATGGAAAGGGAGAATGGATAAGTGATGGGAAGGGGAGTGGAAAGGGAGAATGGATAAGTGATGGGAAGGGGAGTGGAAAGGGAGAATGGATAAGTGATGGGAAGGGGAGTGAAAAGGGAGAATGGATAAGTGATGGGAAGGGGAGTAGTAAGGGAGAATGGATAAGTGATGGGAAGGGGAGTGGAAAGGGAGAATGGATAAGTGATGGGAAGGGGAATGGAAAGGGAGAATGGATAAGTGATGGGAAGTAGAGTGGAAAGGGAGAATGGATAAGTGATGGGAAGGCGAGTGGTAAGGGAGAATGGATAAGTGATGGGAAGGGGAGTGGAAAGGGAGAATGGATAAGTGATGGGAAGGGGAGTGGAAAGGGAGAATGAATAAATGATGGGAAGGGGAGTGAAAAGGGAGAATGGATAAGTGATGGGAAGGGGAGTGGTAAGGGAGAATGGATAAGTGATGGGAAGGGGAGTGGAAAGGGAGAATGGATAAGTGATGGGAAGGGGAGTGGAAAGGGAGAATGAATAAGTGATGGGAAGGGGAGTGAAAAGGGAGAATGGATAAGTGATGGGAAGGGGAGTGGAAAGGGAGAATGGATAAGTGATGGGAAGGGGAGTGGTAAGGGAGAATGGATAAGTGATGGGAAGGGGAGTGGAAAGGGAGAATGGATAAGTGATGGGAAGGGGAGTGGAAAGGGTGAATGGATAAGTGATGGGAAGGGGAGTGGAAAGGGAGAATGGATAAGTGATGGGAAGGGGAGTGGAAAGGGAGAAATGATAAGTGATGGGAAGGGGAGTGGAAAGGGAGAATGGATAAGTGATGGGAAGGGGAGTGGAAAGGGAGAATGGATAAGTGATGGGAAGGCGAGTGGTAAGGGAGAATGAATAAGTGATGGGAAGGGGAGTGGAAAGGGAGAATGGATAGGTGATGGGAAGGGGAGTGGAAAGGGAGAGTGGATAAGTGATGGGAAGGGGAGTGGAAAGAGAGAATGGATAAGTGATGGGAAGGGGAGTGGAAAGGGAGAAATGATAAGTGATGGGAAGGGGAGTGGAAAGGGAGAATGGATAAGTGATGGGAAGGGGAGTGGAAAGAGAGAATGGATAAGTGATGGGAAGGGGAGTGGAAAGGGAGAAATGATAAGTGATGGGAAGGGGAGTGGAAAGGGAGAATGGATAAGTGATGGGAAGGGGAGTGGAAAGGGAGAATGGATAAGTGATGGGAAGGGGAGTGGAAAGGGAGAATGGATAGGTGATGGGAAGGGGAGTGGAAAGGGAGAGTGGATAAGTGATGGGAAGGGGAGTGGAAAGGGAGAATGGATAAGTGATGGGAAGGGGAGTGGAAAGGGAGAATGGATAGGTGATGGGAAGGGGAGTGGAAAGGGAGAGTGGATAAGTGATGGGAAGGGGAGTGGAAAGAGAGAATGGATAAGTGATGGGAAGGGGACTGGAAAGGGAGAATGGATAAGTATGGAGGGGGAAGGGGTATGGAAGGGAGGGGGAGTCTGGGGGCAAATTTGGGCAGATATAGAAAAGTGAGTGTGGAATTGGAAGGGAGAGTATAGTAGCTGGAAGGGTTAGGGGAGGCAAGAAGAGGAAGAAGAAGGAAGAGGGATAGAAGGGAAAGTGGGGAAGAAGGAACATGAAGGAATGGTATAGAGATTAGGGAGGAAGGAATGGGAAATAATTGAAGAGGGAGTGTTGAGATTGGAATTGTTAGGGAAAGAAGGGGAGTTGAGAGAGAGGGAGGGGGGGTTTTAGGGGAAGTGGGGAGTGGGAAATGATTTGTATGGAAGGGTGAATTGGATGAGGGGAAAGGGTAAGGATACAAAGCGGGAGGGGGAAGAGGGAAGAGGAATTTGAGAGGAGGAAAACTAAGGAGGTAAAAAGAGGTAGTGATGGAAGGTGAAGTAAGGAGGGACTGAAGATTGTGGATGGAAGTAAGAGTTGCTAGGTATGGAAGGGGGACGGAGGAGGAAGGAAAGGATAGGGATGGATGGTAGAGAGGGGAGGGAAGAAATGGTAACACTGGAAGGAGAACTTGGGAAGGGGGAAGGGAGAGTGGGTAGGGAGGAAGGGGTGGGGATGAAAAAGAGAATGGTGATGAGGAAAGGCGTAGGGAGGGAAGGGGGAGTGGGGAGTGGGGAAAAGGTAACGATGGAAAGGGTATTGGGTAGAGAATAAGGTGTAGGGATTACATAGGGAGAGGTGAGGAGGGGAGTCAGGAGTGGGAATTGCTGGGAATGGAAGGAAGAGTAGGGAAGGGGGGAAGGGTAAGGATACGAGGAGAAGAAGGGAGGAGGGAAGGAATAGAAATGGAATACATACATGGGCGAGCGAATACATACATGGACGAGCAAAGATATACATGGGTGAGTAAATACATACATGGTAGAGAGAATACATACATGGGCGAGTAAATATATACATGGGAAAGCGAATACATACATGGGTGAGTAAATAAATACAGGGATGAGCAAATACATACATATGCGAGCAAATACATACATAGTGAGCATATACACACATAGGAAAGCATATAAATACATGGGTGAGGAAATACAAATATGGCCGAGCGAATACATACATGGGCGAGTGAATACATACATGGCCGAGTGAATACATACATGGGCGATTGAATACATACATGGCCGAGTAAATACATACATGGCCAAGTGAATACATACATGGCCGATTGAATACATACATGGCCGAGTGAATACATACATGGGCGAGTGAATACATACATGGCCGAGTGAATACATACATGGGCGAGCGAATACATACATGGGCGAGTGAATACATACATGGCCGAGTGAATACATACATGGCCGAGTGAATACATACATGGGCGAGTGAATACATACATGGCCGAGTGAATACATACATGGGCGATTGAATACATACATGGCCGAGTGAATACATACATGGCCGAGGGAATACATACATGGCCGAGCGAATACATACATGGCCGAGCGAATACATACATGGCCGAGCGAATACATACATGGCCAAGCGAATACATACATGGCCGAGCGAATACATACATGGGAGAGCGAATACATACATGGCCGAGCGAATACATACATGGCCGAGCGAATACATACATGGCCAAGCGAATACATACATGAGTGAGCGAATACATACATGGAAGAGCGAATACATACATAAGCGAGAGAATACATACACGGGCGAGCGAATACATTCAATGGTGAGCAAATACATACATAGGCGAGTGAATACATACATGGGCGAGCGAATACATACATGGAAGAGCGAATACATAAATGGGCGAGTGAATACATACACAGGCGAGGGAATACATACATGGCCGAGTGAATACATACATGGGCGAGTGAATACATACATGAGTGAGTGAATACATACATGGGCGAGTGAATACATACATGAATGAGTTAATACATACATGGCCGAGTGAATACATACACGGGCGAGCGAATACATTCAATGGTGAGCAAATACATGCATATATGGGCGAACGAATACATACATGGATGAGCGAATACATACATGGGCGAGTGAATACATACTTGGGCAAGCAAATACATACATGAACGAGCAAATACATACATAAGCGAGTGAATACATACATGGGCGAGTGAATACATACTTGGGCAAGCAAATACATACATGAACGAGCAAATACATACATAAGCGAGTGAATACATACATGGGCGAGCGAATACATTCATGGGCGAGTGAATACATACATGTGCGGGCGGATAAATAAATGGGCGAGTGAATACATACATGGCCGAGCGAATACATACATGGGTGAGCGAATACTTACATGGGCGAGCGAATACATACATGGACGAGCGAATAAATACATGGGTAAGCGAACACATACATGGGCGAGTAAATACATACATGGGCGAGTGAATACATACATGGGCGAGCGAATACATACATGGGCGAGGGAATACATAAATGGGCGAGTGAATACATACATGGCCGAGCGAATACATACATGGGGGAACGAATACTTACATGGGCGAGCGAATACATACATAGACGAGCGAATACATACATGGGTGAGCGAACACATACATGGGCGAGTAAATACATACATGGGCGAGTGAATACATACATGGGCGAGCGAATACATACATGGGTGAGGGAATACATAAATGGGGGAGCGAATACATACATGGGCGAGCAAATACATACACGGGCAAGCGAATACATACATGGGCGAGTGAATACATACATGGGCGAGTGAATACATACATGTGCGAGTGAATACATACATGGGTGAGTGAATACATACATGGGCGAGTGAATACATACATGGACGACTGAATACATACATGTGCGAGTGAATACATACATGGGTGAGTGAATACATACATGGGCGAGTGAATACATACATGTGCGAGTGAAGAGATAGATGGGTGAGTGAATACATACATGGGCGAGTGAATACATACATGGGCGAGTGAATATATACATGGGCGAGTGAATACATACATGGCCGAGTGAATACATACATGGGCGAGAGAGAACATAAATAGGCTAGTGAAGGGAATAAATACATGGGCCAGCGAATGCATACATGGGTGAGCAAATACATACATGGACGAGCGAATAAATACAGGGGTGAGAAAATACACACATGTGCGAGCAAATACATACATGGTTGAGGAAATACATACATGGACGAGCGAATACATACATGGGTGAGGTAATAAATACATGAGCTAACAAATACATACATGGTTTAGTAAATACATACATGGATGAGTGAATACATACAAAGGTGAGGAAATACACACATGTGCGAGCAAATACATACATTTCCAAGCGGATCCATACATGGGTGAGTAAATACATACATGTACGAGCGAACACATAAATAAGCGAGTGAATACATACAAGGGTAAGCGAATATATACATATGTGAAAGAATACATACAAATGCATACATATAAATACATACGCGAGCGAATATTTAAATGGGTGAGCATATACATACATGGGCGAGCAAATACATACATAGCTGAGGGAATACATACATGGGCGAGTGAATACATACATGAACAATTCATTACATACATGAGCAAGTGAACACATACATAACGAGTAAATACATACATGGGCGAACGAACACATACATGGATAAGTTAATACATACAAGGCCGAGCGAATAAATACATGGGTGATTAAATACTTACATTTGCAAGCGAATACATAAATGGGTGAGAAAGTACTTACATGTGCAGGCGAATACATACATGGGTGAGTAAATACTTACATGTGCGAGCGAATACATACATGGGTGAGTAAATACTTACATGTGCAAGCGAATACATACATGGGTGAGTAAATACTTACATGTGCAAGCGAATACATACATGGGTGAGTAAATACTTACATGTGCAAGCGAATACATACATGGGTGAGTAAATACTTACATGGGCGAGCAAATACATACATGGGTGAGTAAATACTTACATGTGCAAGCGAATACATACATGGGTGAGTAAATACTTACATGTGCAAGCGAATACTTACATGGGTGAGTAAATACTTACATGTGCGAGCGAATACATACATGGGTGAGTAAATACTTACATGTGCAAGCGAATACATACATGGGTGAGTAAATACTTACATGAGCGAGCGAATACATACATGGGTGAGTAAATACTTACATGGGCGAGCGAATACATACATGGGTGAGTAAATACTTACATATACAAGCGAATACATACATGGGTGAGTAAATACTTACATGTGCAAGCGAATACATACATGGATGAGTAAATACTTACATGTGCGAGCGAATACATACATGGGTGAGTAAATACTTACATATGCGAGCGAATACATACATGGGTGAGTAAATATTTACATATGCAAGCGAATACGTACATGGGTGAGTAAATACTTACATGTGCGAGCGAATACATACATGGGTGAGTAAATACTTACATGTGCGAGCGAATACATACATGGGTGAGTAAATACTTACATGTGCAAGCGAATACATACATGGGTGAGTAAACACTTACATGTGCAAGCGAATACATACATGGGTGAGTAAATACTTACATGTGCAAGCGAATACATACATGGGTGAGTAAATACTTACATGTGCGAGCGAATACATACATGGGTGAGTAAATACTTACATATGCAAGCGAATACATACATGGGTGAGTAAATACTTACATGTGCAAGCGAATACGTACATGGGTGAGTAAATACTTACATGTGCGAGCGAATACATACATGGGTGAGTAAATACTTACATGTGCAAGCGAATACATACATGGGTGAGTAAATACTTACATGTGCAAGCGAATACATACGTGGGTGAGTAAATACTTACATGTGCGAGCGAATACATACATGGGTGAGTAAATACTTACATGTGCGAGCGAATACATACATGGGTGAGTAAATACTTACATGCGCGAGCGAATACGTACATGGGTGAGTAAATACTTACATGTGCGAGCGAATACATACATGGGTGAGTAAATACTTACATATGCGAGCGAATACATACATGGGTGAGTAAATACTTACATGTGCGAGCGAATACATACATGGGTGAGTAAATACTTACATGTGCGAGCGAATACATACATGGGTGAGTAAATACTTACATGTGCAAGCGAATACATACATTGGCGAACCAACACACACATGAACGAGTGAATATATACATTGGTGAGTAAATATATACGTGGGTGAGCGAATACATACATGGGCGAGTGAATACATACATTAGCAAGTGAGTACATACATAAGCAAGTGAACACATACATGAGCGAGTAAATACATACATGGGCGAGCGAACACATACATGGATAAGTTAATACATACATTGGCGAGGGAATACATACATGGTTGAGTAAATACTTACATGGGCGAGCGACAACATACATGGGTGAGTAAATACATACATGGGCGAGCAAATACCTACATGGGTGAGTAAATATATACATGGGCGATCGAATACATACATGGATGGGTAAATACATACATGGGCGAGCTATTACATCCATTGACGAGCAAATACATACAACGGCGAGCAAATACATACATGGTCGAGTGAATACATACATGGGCGAGTGAATACATACATGGGCGAGTGAATTAATACATGAGTGGGAGAATACATACATGGCCGACCTAATACAAACATGAGTGAGCAAATACATACATTGACGTGCGAATACATACATGAGGGAGCAAATACATATATGGATGAGCAAATACATACATGGGCGAGCGAATATATGCACGTGTAAGTGAATACATACATGAGCTAGCGAATACATACATGAGTGAGGGAATACATACATACGCGAACGAATATATACGTGCATGAGAAAATACATGCATGGGCGAACGAATACATACATACATAGGGGAGTGAATACATACATTTACTAATATATACACACATGGGCGAGCGAATACATACATGTTCGAGCGAATACATACATGGGCGAGCGAATACATACATGTTCGAGCGAATACATACATAAGCGAGTGAATACATACTTGGGCGAGCAAATATATACATGGGCGAGCAAATACATAAATGTGTGAGTAAATACATACAAGGGCGAGCGAATACATACATGGGGGTGCGAAGACATACATAGGCGAGCGAATACATACATGGGAAGGCGAATACATATGAACGAGCGAATACATACATAAGCGAGCGTATACATACATGGGAAAGCGAATACATACATTTGCAAGCGAATTCATACATGGGTGAGCGAATACATACATGGGTCAGCGAATACATTCATGGGTGAGTGAATACATACATGGGCGAGCATATACATACATGAACGAGTGAATACTTACATTCAGGTTGAGTGAATACATACATAGGCGAGCGAATACATACATGGGCGAGTGAATACTTACATTCATGGTTGAGTGAATACATACATGGGCGAGCGAATACATACATAGGCGAGCGAATACATACATGGAGAAGCGATTACATTCATGGGCGAGCGAATACATACATGGGTGAGTTAATACATACATGGGTGAGCGAATACATACATGGGTGAGCGAATACATACATGGGTGAATGAATACATACATGGGTAAGCGAACACATACTTGGGCGAGCAATACATACATGGGGGAGCGAATACATACATGCGCATGGGTGAGTGAATATATACATGAGCGAGGGAATATATATATATATATATATATATATATATATATATATATATATATATATATATATATATATATACATACACACATGTGCGAGCGAATACATACATAGCTGAGTGAACACATATATGAGCGAGCTATTACATACATACATGGGCGAGCGAATACATACATGTGCTAGCTAATATATACATGGGCGAGCGATTACTTACATGTGCGAGCGAATAAATACATGGGCGAGCGAATACATACATGGGCGAGCGAATACATACATGGGCGAGCGATTACATACATGGGAGAGCGAATACATACATGGGACAGCGAATACATACATGGGAGAGCGAATACATACATGGGCGAGCGAATACATACATGGGAGAGCGAATACATACATGGGAGAGCGAATACATACATGGGCGAGCGAATACATACATGGGCGAGCGAATACATACTTGGGCGAGCGAATACATACATGGGCGATCGAATACATACATGGGAGAGCGAATACATACATGGGAGAGCGAATACATACATGGGCGAGCGAATACATACATGGGCGAGCGAATACATACATGGGCGAGCGAATACATACATGGGCGAGCGAATATATACATGGGCGTGTGAATACATACATGGATGAGTGAATACATAAATGAGTGAGTAAATACATACATGAGCATTTGTGAGTGAATACATTCCAGGGCGAGTGAATACATTCATGGACGAGTGAATACATACATGGGCGAGTGAATACATACATGGGTGAGTGAATACATTCATGGGCGAGTGAATACATTCATGGGCGAGTGAATACATACATGGGCGAGTGAATACATACATGGGCGACCGAATACATACATGGGCGAGCGAATGCATACATGGGCGAGCGAATACATACATGGACGAGCGAATACATACATGGGCGAGCGAATACATACATGGGCGAGCGAATACATACATGGGCGAGCTAATGCATACATGGGCGAGCGAATACATACATGGGCGAGCGAATACATACATGGGCGAGCGAATACATACATGGGCGAGCGAATACATACATGGGCGAGCGAATACATACATGGGCGAGCGAATACATACATGGGCGAGCGAATACATACATGGGCGAGCGAATACATACATGGGCGAGCGAATACATACATGGGCGAGCGAATACATACATGGGCGAGCGAATACATACATGGGCGAGCGAATAAATACATGGGCGAGCGAATACATACATGGGCGAGCGAATACATACATGGGCGAGTGAATACATACATGGGCGAGCGAATACATACATGGGCGAGCGAATGCATACACGGGCGAGCGAATACATACATGGGCGAGCGAATACATACATGGGCGAGCGAATACATACATGGGCGAGCGAATACATACATGGGCGAGCGAATACATACATAGGCGAGCGAATACATAGGCGAGCGAATACATACATGGGCGAGCGAATACATACATTGGCGAGTGAAAACATACATGGGCGAGTGAATACATAGGCGAGCGAATACATACATTGGCGAGCGAATACATACATTGGCGAGTGAAAACATACATGGGCGAGGGAATACATAGGCGAGCGAATACATACATGGATGAGTGAATACAGACATGGGCGAACGAATACATACATGGGTGATGTAATTCATACATGTGTGAGCAAATACATACATGGGCGGGCGAATACATACATTGGCGAACGAATACATACATGGGTGCGGGAATATATACATAGGCGAGCGAATACATACATGAGTAAGTGAATTTATGCATGGGTTAGTAAATACATACATGGGTGAGCGAATACATACACTGGCGAATGAATACATACAATGGCGAGCGAATACGTACATGAGTGAGTAAATACAAATATGGCCGAATGAATAATTACATGAGCGAGCGAATACATACATAGGTGAAAGAATACATACATGGCTGAATGAGTGCAGGTAAACACAGCTTAACTCATTTGCACACTTTCACTTGCTCTCAGCTGGCCAGGCGCATATCATTTTTGAAATTTGGTTATCCTGTAATTTCTGGTCCTACCGAATCTTATCTTAATCTAAACCCTATCCTAACATAACCTTGTTAATCAAAATGTTATCACAACAACAATTACAGCAACAACAACATCTAATATTATTATTATTTCTTTTACTTCTACTACTATTACTACTACCATTGTTGTTGCTGCTACTAATACTTCTACTATTACTACTTTTGCTAATGCTATTACTACTACTACTACTACTACTAGTACTACTACTACTACTACTACTACTACTACTACTACTACTACTACTACTATTACTACTACTACTACTACTACTACTACTACTACTACTACTACTACTACTACTACTACTACTACTATTATTACTACTACTACTACTACTACTACTACTACTACTACTACTACTACTACAGGGAGAGGTATTGGGGATAGGGAGGGGGGATTGGCGAGTGGGATGACGGAGAGAGATGTGGTAGTGATTGATGGAGGAGAAATGAGAGGGAGGGAGGAGGGGCTAGGGATTGAAAAGGAAGAGGTGTGAGGGAGGAAGAAAGGGGGAGGGACTCTAGAGGAAGTGGAATAAGGAAGGTAGGATGGAGAGATTGGAATGAGGGAAGGTGGAGGATATAGGGGAGTGGAGTGAGAGAGGGAGGAGGAGGTACAGATGATAAGGGAGTGGAATGAGGGAAGGTGGAGAATGTAGGGGAGGGTGGAGGAGTGAGTTAAGGGAGGGAGGAAGGCATTTGTGTGATAGGGGATGTGGAGCGGGGAGAGGAGAGACGGGGGGAGAGGGAGGTTGTGCTATCCTGGTCCTTGGCCGGTGCTTGATCACCGCTTTCCTCCTCGTCCTTTGCGCCGGGGGGCCAGAACATGGTTCTCCTCGTTGTCTGTAAGGATGGACACCATGTTCTGCACATCCTGCTCCATCTTGCTGAGGGAAGGCCGATCCTCGGGCCAATCCTCCATGCACGCCTTTGCTAGGGGCATGAGCAGGTCGTTGAGCCGTCGGTGCTTGGTGCACTTACATACGTCTCTCAGCATCACCCCGACACTGAACACGTCGCTGGAGGGCTGCAGAGGCTCGCCCTTCTTCAGCTCCGGAGACCTGTAATCGGAGGGATGCTGGTAGTCGGGGTTGCGAGGCCAGTTAAACAGCTCAAAATAGAACCTGTCGTTGACCTTGGTGGCGAGCCCAAAGTCAATGACGTGCACAGAAGGACTGGAGGGTCGGCCTGTCACCGTGATGTTGTCACACTTGATGTCATTGTGGACAAACCCTTTGGCATGCACCTCAGCCAGGCTCTTGGCCAGGCCCGCCACCACCCGGAGAAACGTGCCCATAGTGCATCCCTTGATGAGGGTGCGAAGCAGGGACGTGCCGGCGTAGTCCATGACTGCCATAGCCGGCTTGGTGGTGAGCGCGTGCAGACGTGGCGCGCCACCTGCCCCATCCACCTCCAGGGTCACGCGCGCCTCCCACAGGAACATGGTGGGATCCCCGCCAGACTTACTGGCCTTGCGGATGGCGTCACGTCCCTTGAAGGTGACAAGGTCAACGGTGCCAAAAGAGCCTTCCCCGAGGTGTTTTAGGACACGGAGGTCATTCATTTCCTCCTCAGACATCACATTGGTGTGAGTCAACACATACTCTTTGAAATCTGCGAGGAAAGCCTTATCCTCTCTCTCTTCCCTAGTCTCCCTAGTTGTGAGGCTATTGGTCCGTGAAACAGGTCCATGGGAGTGCCGGGTCGTCACCAATTTGTCAATCTGTGAAACAGGTCCATGGGAGTGCCTGGTCGTCACCAATTTGTCAGTCCGTGAAACAGGTCCATGGGAGTGCCGGGTCCTCACCAATTTGTCAGTCCGTGAAACAAGTCCATGGGAATGCCGGGTCGTTACCAAGTTATCAGTCCGTAAAACAGGTCCATGGGAATGCCGGGTCGTCACCAAGTTATCAGTCTGTGAATGTCCGGTCGTCACCAAATTATCAGTCCGAATCCGAGGCTTCTTATGTTTCTTTTTAGCATGTTTTATCCACCAGCGGCTAGCTAGGCCAACTGGCTTCCGCGAGACTGCTAATTAGTACCACGTGGCGCTCACTCCCCTAAGGTAACAGGATTGTAGCCACCAATCCCACGTAAAAGCACCAGATGGAACAAGCTGCCGCACCTCGTCAAGGTTACACAGTCTCTTGCCCAAGTGGGTGGCTACCCTTGGGCCGCGGCAGTATTATTTATAGTATATATACCTGCTTGAGGCAGGTCACCCTGTTGGTGTAGCCCTGCCTGCGCACGTCTGGGCTCAGAGAGTCTGATGTTTGTTTTGCACACTTAAAAAACTGAGGTGCTCTAAATATATAAGTAGAAAAACGTTTTCTTATACTCTTAGCGAGTCAAGAAAAAACAAATCTAACTTAACAACAAACACCAAACTGCTTCCAGCTGTCCTTAATGAAGCGTGCTTCAGGGGAACAGGCCCAACATCCAAATTATCAATACCCTAAAACACAC
>JAXIVD010004423.1:35000-36110 GCA_036785275.1 Cancer borealis | reverse complement strand
CCCACTGGCATAGCCTCTCCTCCAACGGCAGGCGGCCACGACCTCGCCTGTTCCACCGTCCTGTTTCACATGTCAAAGTATGACCGCTCAGACGAAAACGTGTAAAAGATATTCTGTGTGTTTCGTTCGTCGAGTGTCTTGTGTTGTATATCGGGTGTACTACAAAGTCTGGGTTCATGTATTTATATGTTAACCTTCTTGATGACTCACTTTGTGCAATGTTGTGTATGAGGTTTTGTCTATCTTGGTCTAAGCTAACAACCTCTCTAGTTATATAGTTACGCACAAGTCGAGATGTGGACGTGTTGCTATTTCTTACCAAATTTATCGCGTGCACAAGGGGATCGTCATTTAACGTAGACCTTTGTTGCCATATATTGCGAAAAAATCTGTGTTGTTTATACTCAATAAGACTCTTCAAACTTGTAAATCCTCCTTCTACATAGCACAGATCTGTACACCTTGTTTTCTTAACCCCTAAGAGTTCCTTAATACACCAATTATACATTTTTATGATTGGTTTGAGGTCGGCATTCAACCAAGACTCGCACCCATACAAAATTGTAGACATCATAGCTGCCTCAAATACTCGTCTTTTTACAGTAAATGGAACATCGACGTTCTTTTTTTACAAATGAAATAAATTTTAAAACATGCGACATCTTGGCTACTACATGTGCCTTTACAGCGGAAGAAGTTGAACCATCAGCAGTGAAATGTGATCCAAGATAAACATAATTATCGCATCGTTCAACTGACAAGCCATCTACACGCAAGGGCTCTCTATCGTTCTCACCGCCATTTATCACAAAAAACTTTGTCTTCGACTCATTAACCTTCATTCCATACTGTACACAATAGTTGTGAAGGATACGAACCTTCTGAATCATGTTCACTCTAGTTGTTGCCAAAAGTACAGTATCATCCATCATTACGAGAATGTGTAACCAGGATAAAAACCCATCCAAGTCCACTCCATTTTTTACCATCATAATCAGATCATTCATAAATATAATAAATAACAAACATGAGGTAGGTGACCCTTGACGCACTCCTAACGCTATGGTGACAACCGTAGTTCCAATAATACTCTGAGTCAGTGAGTACATG
>JAXIVD010004423.1:0-25000 GCA_036785275.1 Cancer borealis | reverse complement strand
TTGGTTTTCTTTAGTGGACCAACGACGTCCACTTGGATGGTGATAAATGGTTCCGGCAGGTGAGGAACCTTGACCAGAGGAACCGGTTTGATTTTCTGGTTCGGCTTCCCCATGCGTTGGCATATCAGACACTCCTTGCAATGCCTGGCCACCTCTGCCCGAATCCCTGGCCAGAAGTACAAACGGGTTAACTTCCCGAGCGTCTTCCTGACCCCCAAATGTCCGGCAAAACGTCCATCATGGGCCACCTCCAGCAGGGCCTGACGGTACTGGACCGGCACCACCAGTTGCTCCACTGAGGCCCACGCGGCATCCTCCTTCTGGAAAGTAGGCGGCAGCCACCTCCTAAACAGTACCCCCTCTTTAAGGAAGTACATGGTAGTCGGCGCGACATCCCTCTGCTGCGTCAGCGCCTGCTCCATCATGGTCATCAAACTCTCGTCCTCCCTCTGCGCGGTGATCAAGGCCTCCCTTCCCTGGCGCACATTACCTGAGGACAAACAAGGACCGGCCGAAAGAGGCTCGGCAAACAGGGATGAAATATTGAGGTCCCCGACCTCGTTACCTTGGGTAGAACTCTGGGAAACTGGGGGTTCTGGAGTTTGGGCGGCGTTACTCATGCTGCGTGTCACAGCACAAAAGGGAAAAACTTGGGGCATATTGGCCTCCAGTTGTTCCAAATCTGCGGAGGCACTAGGCTCTTCCTGCAGGACCAGAGGAGGGGTTCCTCCCATTCTTTCCCCGGCCAAATCATTGCCTAAAATGATGTCCACCCCTTTTACGGGCAACTCAGGCAAAATCGCAACTGGAGCCTCACCCTTAAAACAGTCAGAATCTAAAAAGATCCTGACCAAAGGTGCCGAATTACGGCCCCCAATGGAAGACAAGATTACCCATTCTCCTGTCTTCCCTCCAGTAACCACCCCTGCCCTAAGTAAGGTCTGTAAAGCCCCCGAGTCTCGGAGAACATTCACGGGACGAGTTACCCCGCCACCGGTTACAGACCCCCTCGAAACAAAAGCCTTATATCCAGCGTCCGGCTGGATCTCCTCGTCTCCGAGGGTAGTGTAGCGTTCCCCCACTCCTGGAGAAGGAAACACACAACCCACCGTCATTGTCTCCACTTCTGGGGACTTCTGCGTGGCCAACACTGCCTTCGCTTGCTCCTTAGGCTGGAGCCTGCGCCAGCAATAGTCTGCCTTGTGTCCCGCCTTCCCACAAAAGGAACACTTAAAAACTTCCCTCTGCCAACCTGGCGGCGCGGGCTTCGAAATACCCTTGCCTTGAGAGGGAGGGTCAAGGGAGCGCTGCTGCGTTCCCTTCCCTTTAAATTGGGAGAAGCTGTATCCCCCACCACCTGGCTTGGAACCAGACATGTAGCTTTCTCTCCTAGCTAGGGTAAACTTGTCGGCTATCGTGGCGGCCTCCTCCACCGTGGTGATGTTTCGCTGTGCCAGGTGTGACGCTACATCCCTATCCACGACCTGTACAAACGCCTCCACTAACATCAACTCCACCAGCTGGTCATAAGACACCACGTTCTGGGATCGACACCAACTCACGAAAGCCTCCCGTTTCGCCCTAGCCAACTCGAGATGACACTGCTCAGAGGTCCTTTTCAGAGCCCTAAACCTTTGTCTATAAGCTTCAGGCACCAGAGAGTAGACCTGAAGGACCTGCCTTTTTACCTGATCATAGGAACAAGCGTCCGTATCAGTAAGCGCCATATACGCTTTCAGTGCCTTACCCTTGAAGCTTTGCTGCAAGAGCAAGGTCCACTGATCTCTGGGCCATGAGAGACGAATGGCAAGCCTCTCAAAACTACTGAAGAAGGTGTCTACACTTCCTTCAGTAAACGTGGGTATAAGCCTAATGGCCTTCCCCAAATCAAACCTAGGAACACTGGAGCCGTTGTTCCCAGCTGCCCCTAACTCAGCTAAACGCACCTGAGTTTCGGCAAGCCTCAACTGCAGCTCCAGCCGCCTAATCTCTGGGTCAACCTGGTGCTCCCTGAGCCCCTCGTCCATCCTATCACCTTCAGTCTCTGAGTGGAGAGATTCACTCTCGACCCCAACCAAACTGATCTGTTGAAGCACCAAGCTAACAAGGTCTGCTTTCAACAGTTGGTAATAGTCTGTAGCCCCTAAATGGGTAGCGATTAACCGTAACTCAGGTACTGTTAATCCGCCTACCTCTTCGGGCGTTGGCTGGTTACCCAGAAAACTCGCCGCGTCTTCGTCAGTCACGATACGCATGATGCCGAAAGACCGCGATAAACACAAAAATAATGGCTTATGTAGTCACTCGTGATCCTGGCGAGGTCGCCACTGTCATGCCCCCACTCCAACAACAAACATTTCCTTCTCCTCTCGTTCTTGACGTTACACTTTAAAGGCCAATTAATTTAAAAATGAATGAGGAGGAAACTTAATTACCAGGTTCTAAGGGGGGTTTCAGAAATAAAGTTAAAAAAAAACACAAGTAAACAACTACACTAGATTTATTTACAAGTTAATATTTATATACACAACGGAAATTTAATTCAAAGAGATCTGTCTACCAGAAGGGTAGTTAATTACATTGAAAGTAATTAATTAAAAAGAGAAACAAATACAAAAATACACAAGATCACGAGATTCTACAATAAACCACAACAACACAAACACAAAACAAATAAACACCAAACACACAAACACCAAACACACAAACACCAAACACACAAACACCAAACACACAAACACCAAACACACAAACACCAAACACACAAACACCAAACCCCTAAGTTAATTGATTGAGACACAGGTCGGGAAATATAAACACAACCAATAACACAAACACAAAAACCCAACACATAAACCAAACACAAAACAAACACACACAAATAAATAAATATTATAATTGGAGAGAGAGAGACGAGCCAGAGTTAAAATACTCAAATACCCAAACTTATTTCACTCCCTTACGTTACTAAAACAATCCCCCGCTCAAACAAGGGAAGAAAAATAGATGATGGGTAATTAAAAATGCGCGAAGCAACCCCAAACAAATACCCACATCAAAACCCAGTAACGTAAGAAGAAAAGTTAACGGTAAAAACACACCACACCGGCTTCACTCTCAATCTCCAATTAAAACGAAATAATACTCACGCCATACCTCCGACACAACCTGTACTCTCTGCTCGGTGACCTGAAGTATACTGTGTCTCGGCGCTGGGTCACCCGGCCTTAAATAGGGGGACGCGACTCACGCCGCTTAGTCATGCCCCGTGGTGTGAAATAAACACTATACAAAGGAATCTACCCTATAACTTATCTAACGCAACATTATCTTTACGTTAAAACATAGCAGATGAAAATACAAATATATAGCCGAAATTACAACACGCTCGCTCTCTTAACAACAATGTTAGAGCTAAAAAGTATAGAACGGGTTGTAACGCTATATAACCTATCCTTAAAATTACAATAAAAATATCATAACCTTAAATTAAAATAGCAGTTCCCAAAATAAAACATAATAGTGGAAATATACAACTTTCTTCATCTCCATCGCGTCACAGACGATGCATGAGATAATCACTGCATTCACCGTTTCACATCTCCTTCTTCAAATTTATACAAAACAATTTAACAGCATATTTATAAAACTAAGCTTAACCTAACAAAATTAACAAAAAATATGTACCCTCTCCATGCAACACTTTTTCCTCTACAAGATGTGGTTTCTGAGCTATGGGGTCAGGAAAGGTCACATTCGCGGTCACTTTCTCTTAAACCGCTTCCCCCCCTTTCACCTCACTCCACACATCACACATCAAAACGCTGGCATACACACAAAAATAACTATGACTCCCTTAATGTCTTAAGTCACTTCGTGACAGTCCTCCCTACCAAAAAAAAAAGAAAATGGGTGGGGGAGAAAGATACCGCACATTTTCTTTAGCTGGAGACTTAAAAAAAATGGACTATTAAAGTTCTGAAGGAACAAAACAAAACTAGCGTTGTGGAGAGCATTGCCAAAAGAAAAGAAAACAGTTCAGCTGGTTCAGACACGGGTAACAGCACAACAGGGCGTATAAAGCCCATATGCAACATGGCGTCAATCTCCTTTTGAATCAGCGGAACCTGTCGAGGGTGTACTCGGTAAGGTGACTGCTTAACAGGCTTCGCTCCATCAACGTCTATGTCATGGACTACTTTCGTAGTCCGCCCAGGGCTGTCCTTAAAGACCTCAGGGAACTGGTCCAAAACAGCGAGCACACTGGAGCGCTGCTCCGCTGTCAAATGGTCCAGCTCCTCCTGCAAGGCGGCTCTCGCAGCCCCATTCTCCTGCCACGCCCCTACTGAGGACGTCGACAAGGTACTGGCCACGGCCGTTTCCTCCTCCTCTTCCTCAACAGGTATGCAAGGACCTGAGAGACAAACGGGAGTGCCAGATAGGCCTCCCGAGGAAGAGTCGACAAAGCCCTTAAGCATGTTTACATGACATAAACGCTGCTGGCGACGACGACCTGGGGTAGACACCACATAGTTGGTATCACTCACCTTCTTGTGCACCTCGAACGGTCCCTGAAACTTGGCTTCAAAAGGATCCCCCCGATGCGGCAAGAGTACTAAGACTCTGTCGCCTGGAGAAAATTCCCGTTTCACTGCTCCCTTTCCCTTGTCAAACCAATGCTTAGCACGGGTTTGACTCTCATCAAGATGTTCGGCTGCCAACTGCCAACAACGTAAAAGCTTGTGCCTAACCCCTCCTATCCACTCCAACAAGCTGAACTCTCTCTGGTCTGCTCCCAACAACGACTCCTTAATATGGGTCAGAGGACCTCTCACCTGGTGGGCAAATATTAACTCGAAAGGACTGAAACCAGTACTCTCTGAAGGGGAGTCTCTCAAGACAAACAAGACATAGGGAAGATTGTCATCCCAGTCAGTATCAAACTGAAGGGCAAACTTGTGCAGGATGCTTTTCAGAGTTTGGTGGCTACGCTCCACCACACCTTGAGTCTGGGGGTGGTAAGGACTGCTCACGGAGTGCTTAATTCCTAGAGACTTACAAAAATCATTAAAAATCCTACCACAAAAATAGCTAGCACCATCTGTCTGCACCTTACATGGGACTCCGAAAAAAGAAAAAAACATTGTTAAATTTCTACAAACTGCCTCCGCTGTAATCCTTCTAAGAGGTACAGCGTTAACATACCTCGAGGCTGCGTCAACCATGGTGAGGAGATACTCATTCCCTCTCTTGGTTTTCTTTAGTGGACCAACGACGTCCACTTGGATGGTGATAAATGGTTCCGGCAGGTGAGGAACCTTGACCAGAGGAACCGGTTTGATTTTCTGGTTCGGCTTCCCCATGCGTTGGCATATCAGACACTCCTTGCAATGCCTGGCCACCTCTGCCCGAATCCCTGGCCAGAAGTACAAACGGGTTAACTTCCCGAGCGTCTTCCTGACCCCCAAATGTCCGGCAAAACGTCCATCATGGGCCACCTCCAGCAGGGCCTGACGGTACTGGACCGGCACCACCAGTTGCTCCACTGAGGCCCACGCGGCATCCTCCTTCTGGAAAGTAGGCGGCAGCCACCTCCTAAACAGTACCCCCTCTTTAAGGAAGTACATGGTAGTCGGCGCGACATCCCTCTGCTGCGTCAGCGCCTGCTCCATCATGGTCGTCAAACTCTCGTCCTCCCTCTGCGCGGTGATCAAGGCCTCCCTTCCCTGGCGCACATTACCTGAGGACAAACAAGGACCGGCCGAAAGAGGCTCGGCAAACAGGGATGAAATATTGAGGTCCCCGACCTCGTTACCTTGGGTAGAACTCTGGGAAACTGGGGGTTCTGGAGTTTGGGCGGCGTTACTCATGCTGCGTGTCACAGCACAAAAGGGAAAAACTTGGGGCATATTGGCCTCCAGTTGTTCCAAATCTGCGGAGGCACTAGGCTCTTCCTGCAGGACCAGAGGAGGGGTTCCTCCCATTCTTTCCCCGGCCAAATCATTGCCTAAAATGATGTCCACCCCTTTTACGGGCAACTCAGGCAAAATCGCAACTGGAGCCTCACCCTTAAAACAGTCAGAATCTAAAAAGATCCTGACCAAAGGTGCCGAATTACGGCCCCCAATGGAAGACAAGATTACCCATTCTCCTGTCTTCCCTCCAGTAACCACCCCTGCCCTAAGTAAGGTCTGTAAAGCCCCCGAGTCTCGGAGAACATTCACGGGACGAGTTACCCCGCCACCGGTTACAGACCCCCTCGAAACAAAAGCCTTATATCCCGCGTCCGGCTGGATCTCTTCGTCTCCGAGGGTAGTGTAGCGTTCCCCCACTCCTGGAGAAGGAAACACACAACCCACCGTCATTGTCTCCACTTCTGGGGACTTCTGCGTGGCCAACACTGCCTTCGCTTGCTCCTTAGGCTGGAGCCTGCGCCAGCAATAGTCTGCCTTGTGTCCCGCCTTCCCACAAAAGGAACACTTAAAAACTTCCCTCTGCCAACCTGGCGGCGCGGGCTTCGAAATACCCTTGCCTTGAGAGGGAGGGTCAAGGGAGCGCTGCTGCGTTCCCTTCCCTTTAAATTGGGAGAAGCTGTATCCCCCACCACCTGGCTTGGAACCAGACATGTAGCTTTCTCTCCTAGCTAGGGTAAACTTGTCGGCTATCGTGGCGGCCTCCTCCACCGTGGTGATGTTTCGCTGTGCCAGGTGTGACGCTACATCCCTATCCACGACCTGTACAAACGCCTCCACTAACATCAACTCCACCAGCTGGTCATAAGACACCACGTTCTGGGATCGACACCAACTCACGAAAGCCTCCCGTTTCGCCCTAGCCAACTCGAGATGACACTGCTCAGAGGTCCTTTTCAGAGCCCTAAACCTTTGTCTATAAGCTTCAGGCACCAGAGAGTAGACCTGAAGGACCTGCCTTTTTACCTGATCATAGGAACAAGCGTCCGTATCAGTAAGCGCCATATACGCTTTCAGTGCCTTACCCTTGAAGCTTTGCTGCAAGAGCAAGGTCCACTGATCTCTGGGCCATGAGAGACGAATGGCAAGCCTCTCAAAACTACTGAAGAAGGTGTCTACACTTCCTTCAGTAAACGTGGGTATAAGCCTAATGGCCTTCCCCAAATCAAACCTAGGAACACTGGAGCCGTTGTTCCCAGCTGCCCCTAACTCAGCTAAACGCACCTGAGTTTCGGCAAGCCTCAACTGCAGCTCCAGCCGCCTAATCTCTGGGTCAACCTGGTGCTCCCTGAGCCCCTCGTCCATCCTATCACCTTCAGTCTCTGAGTGGAGAGATTCACTCTCGACCCCAACCAAACTGATCTGTTGAAGCACCAAGCTAACAAAGTCTGCTTTCAACAGTTGGTAATAGTCTGTAGCCCCTAAATGGGTAGCGATTAACCGTAACTCAGGTACTGTTAATCCGCCTACCTCTTCGGGCGTTGGCTGGTTACCCAGAAAACTCGCCGCGTCTTCGTCAGTCACGATACGCATGATGCCGAAAGACCGCGATAAACACAAAAATAATGGCTTATGTAGTCACTCGTGATCCTGGCGAGGTCGCCACTGTCATGCCCCCACTCCAACAACAAACATTTCCTTCTCCTCTCGTTCTTGACGTTACACTTTAAAGGCCAATTAATTTAAAAATGAATGAGGAGGAAACTTAATTACCAGGTTCTAAGGGGGGTTTCAGAAATAAAGTTAAAAAAAAACACAAGTAAACAACTACACTAGATTTATTTACAAGTTAATATTTATATACACAACGGAAATTTAATTCAAAGAGATCTGTCTACCAGAAGGGTAGTTAATTACATTGAAAGTAATTAATTAAAAAGAGAAACAAATACAAAAATACACAAGATCACGAGATTCTACAATAAACCACAACAACACAAACACAAAACAAATAAACACCAAACACACAAACACCAAACACACAAACACCAAACACACAAACACCAAACACACAAACACCAAACACACAAACACCAAACCCCTAAGTTAATTGATTGAGACACAGGTCGGGAAATATAAACACAACCAATAACACAAACACAAAAACCCAACACATAAACCAAACACAAAACAAACACACACAAATAAATAAATATTATAATTGGAGAGAGAGAGACGAGCCAGAGTTAAAATACTCAAATACCCAAACTTATTTCACTCCCTTACGTTACTAAAACAATCCCCCGCTCAAACAAGGGAAGAAAAATAGATGATGGGTAATTAAAAATGCGCGAAGCAACCCCAAACAAATACCCACATCAAAACCCAGTAACGTAAGAAGAAAAGTTAACGGTAAAAACACACCACACCGGCTTCACTCTCAATCTCCAATTAAAACGAAATAATACTCACGCCATACCTCCGACACAACCTGTACTCTCTGCTCGGTGACCTGAAGTATACTGTGTCTCGGCGCTGGGTCACCCGGCCTTAAATAGGGGGACGCGACTCACGCCGCTTAGTCATGCCCCGTGGTGTGAAATAAACACTATACAAAGGAATCTACCCTATAACTTATCTAACGCAACATTATCTTTACGTTAAAACATAGCAGATGAAAATACAAATATATAGCCGAAATTACAACACGCTCGCTCTCTTAACAACAATGTTAGAGCTAAAAAGTATAGAACGGGTTGTAACGCTATATAACCTATCCTTAAAATTACAATAAAAATATCATAACCTTAAATTAAAATAGCAGTTCCCAAAATAAAACATAATAGTGGAAATATACAACTTTCTTCATCTCCATCGCGTCACAGACGATGCATGAGATAATCACTGCATTTACCGTTTCACATCTCCTTCTTCAAATTTATACAAAACAATTTAACAGCATATTTATAAAACTAAGCTTAACCTAACAAAATTAACAAAAAATATGTACCCTCTCCATGCAACACTTTTTCCTCTACAAGATGTGGTTTCTGAGCTATGGGGTCAGGAAAGGTCACATTCGCGGTCACTTTCTCTTAAGCCGCTTCCCCCCCTTTCACCTCACTCCACACATCACACATCAAAACGCTGGCATACACACAAAAATAACTATGACTCCCTTAATGTCTTAAGTCACTTCGTGACAATGCACACACATTGAAAGAAAAAAGTGGAAAAGAAAAGGAGTAAGGAAGGAGGAGTTGGGGAAAGATTGAAAAGGGAGTGAGGAGGAAGCAAAAGGAAAGTGGTGAAGGAGGATGAGGAAGGGATCGAAGGAAGAGTAGGAGATAGAGAAGGGATAACGTTGGAATGGGGAGTTGGGAGGTGGGAAGGGTTAGAGATGGAAAGGGGATTGGAGAGGGAAGGAAGGGAAGCGATGGAAGTGGGAGAGGGAGAGAGAGGGATGATTGGGGAGTACGTAAGGGGAAAGAGGTTGGCGAATGGATGAAAAGTGTAGTGGGGATGCTCGGAGGTTAAGGATAAAAGGTGGAGTGGTCAGAAAGGAAGGGTAAAAGATGGAAGGGGGAGTGGGAAGGGGTAAGAGTTTTGGATGGAAAAGGGAGGTTGGAGGGGGAGGAATGATGGGGAAGGCATAGCTTGGAAAGTTGAGAGAGGGAGGTTGGGTGGGAAAGGGATAGATGGGGGAATGGGAAAGGGGGAAGGGATAGTTATTTACAGGAGAAGAGGGAACAGGGAAGGGGAAGGGATGGAAGAGGGAGTGAAGAGGAAGGAAGTGGTAGGTGTGGATGGGAAAGGGTGGAAATGGTAGGGACTGAAGAGAAAATGGTGAAGGAGAAAGGGATCGTGATGGAAGGGTAGTTGGGAAGGGGGAATGTTAAGGATGGAAGGAAAGCTGTGGCGGGTGGAAGGGTTATGGATGGAAAGCGGACTAGAGAGGAAGGAGAAAGGGTAAGAATGGAAGGGAAGTGTGGAGGAAAAATGGGGTAGCGTGGGACGAGGGAGTTGGGAGGAGGGAATAGGAAGTGGGGGATGGAACGGAATTGAGGAGGGAAGAGGGGGTAGGGATGGAAGGGGGAGTGGGTAGGGAGGAAATGGTAAGGATAGAAGGTGGATTGTGGAGGGAGGAAGGAGTAGGGATGGAAGTGGGATTGGGGAGGGAGGGTGGGATAAGGTTGGTAGTGGGAGTGGGGAGCGAGGAAGGAGTAGGGATGGAAGGGGTATTGGGGAAGGAGGAAATGGTTGATATGGAAGAGGGAGTGAGGAGGGAGGAAATGGTTGAGATGGAGGAGTGAGTGAGAAGGGAGGAAAGAATTGGGATGGAAGGGGGAGTAGGGAAGGAAAAAGGGATAGTGATTGAAGTTTGTTTAGGTAGGAAGACAAGTATAAGGATGGAAGAAAGAGAGGGGAAAGGGCCAAGTGGTATGGATGGAAGAGGGAGTGGGGAGGGAGTAGGGGACACGGATGGAAGTGGGAGTGGGGAAGGTGGAAATAGTAGGGATGTAAGACGAAGAGGAGGGAAGATGGGGAAGTTATAAATGCTGAAGTTGAGAGTGGAAAGTTGGGTGGAAAAGGGATAGATGAGGGAGTGGGCAAAGGGAAAGGGATAGGGATTGAAGGGAGAGTAGGGAACAGGATTTGGGAAAAGATACAAAGGGGGATGGAGAGGGAGGCAGGAATAGGTGTGGATGAGGGAGGTAGTTTTTGGAAATGGTAGGATAGAAAGGAAGAGTGAGGAAGGAGGCAAGAGGTGTGAGGAGGGAGGAAGGGGTATGGATGGAAAGGAAAATGGTGTGCACGGAAAGGGAATTGATAATGATGGAAGGGGGTGAAGGGATAGAGGAAGGGGTAGGGATGGAAGGAAGATTGAGGAGTGGGGTAAGGGTAGGGATTGAAGCTGAGTGGGGAGGAGTAGATTGTAGGGATGTAAAGGGGAGTGGGTAGGGGCAATGGTAAGAATGGAAGATGGATTTGGGAGGGAGAAGGATAAAGGATTTAGGGAAGAGTCGGGAGGGGGAAAGGGTAGGGATGGTATGGGTAGTTTGGATGGAGGAAGGGGTATGGATGGAAGAAGAGGGAGAAGTAAGGATGTAAAGGGGAATGGGGAAGGATAGAGGGGATTGGGATGGGAGGGTTAGTGGGGGTAGACGGAAAGGGGATGGATGGTGGAGAGTGAATAGAGGATGGAGTTCGGAAGGAAGGAAGAGTTGGATGTGTGAGGTAGGATGGGGAAGGGATAGTTTGAGGAGTTGAAAGGGCAAGGGATGGTGGTGAAGGGATAGATGAGGGAGTGGGAAGGGGAGAAGGGATAGGGATGGTCGGAGAAGGAGCAGAAATGTTAAATATGGTAGTTATAGAAGGTAAAGGGGTAGGAGAGATGATGGTAGCGATATATGGGGGAAAGGGGAGGGCGGAAAGATGGGAAAAGGACAGATGGGGGAGTTTGGAATAGGGAACGGGTAGAGATGGAAGAGGAAATGGGGAGAGAGAAAGGTGTAAGTAGTGAAGGAAGCCTGGGAAGGAAGGATGGAAGGGGAAGTTTTAGAATGGGGAGTGCAGAAGAAAGATGAGATAGGGATAAGAGGGGGAGTTGAAAGGGAAAGAAGGGTTAGGGGATGGAAGGGAGACAATGGATGAAGGAAGAGGTAAAGATGGAAACGGAAGTAGAGAGGGAGGAAATGGTAAGGATGGAAGGGGAGTTGAGACGGAAGAAGGGATAGGGATCTAGGGGGAGTGGGGATAGGGGATGGAAAGAAGAATGGGGAGAGGTGAAGGGGTATGTATAGTAGGAGGAGTTAGGAGGAGCGAAGGGTTAGAAATTGGCGAGGGAGTGCGGAGGGATGAAGGATTAGAGATGGGAGGGACAGTGGGAAGGGGAAAGGGAAATGGGTATCGGATAGATGGAGGAAAGGAGAAGGGATAGATGAGGGGGTGGGGAGCGATGGAGGAAGGAATGGGGAGGGAAAATGGGATAGGAATGGAAGAGGAAGTTTACTGGGAGGACAGGGTAGGGATAGAAATGGGAGTAATGAATGTTAAGGGGTAGGGAAGGAAGGTGACTTGTGGTGGGTTGAAGGGTTAAGGATAGATAAAAAGAGGTAGGGAGGGAATGAGAGGGGAAGGGTTTAGGATGGTAAGAGAAATGGAAGGGTATGGATGGAAGTAGGAGTTGAGAGGGTAAGGAGAAAGAGGGAAGGGAGAGTGAGAAGGGGAAGATGGGGTACGGATGGAAGGGAGAACTGGGAAGGGATGGAATGGAAAGTGGCGAGGAAGAAAAGGGTATGGATGGCAGAGGGAGTGGGAAGGTGGAAGGGATAGGGATTGAAGGAAGAATGTGGACTGGAGAAAGGGAAAGGATAGAAGGGGGAGTTGGGTAGGGATAAAAGGTAAGGGTAGAAGAGGGAGTGAGGAAGAGGGAAGGGTTAGGGAAGGTAGGGGGAGTGAAGAGGCGGGAAGTGGGGAGTGGAATGTGTAGGAATGGAAGGAAGAGTAGGGAGATAAGAAGGGGTAGGGATAAGGGAAGGGGAAATGATGGAAAGAATAATGGGTAGGAGGTTATGGAAGGGAATGGGAAAAGATGGAAGGAAGGGTCGGGAGGGTTGAAGGGGAAATTGGGAGGGAGGAACGCGTAGAGATGGAAAGAAGAGTAGCTGTAGGGGGAAGGGGTAAGAATGGAAAGTGGAGTTGAGAGGGGGAAGCGATAGGGATGGAAGGGGTGTTGGATAGAGGAGGATAGGGGAGTGCAGAGAAGCGAATAGGCAGGGATGGAAGCGGTTGTGGGGAGGGAGGAAGGGATAGGGATTGAGAGTGGAGTGAGGAGAGTGAAAGGAAATTGGTAAGGATGGAGTTTGTGTGGGTGATTAAGTGTGAGTGTGGGTGAGTGAGTGTAAATGTGGGTAAGTGAGTGTGAGTGTGGGTGAGTTAGTGTCAATGGGGGTGAGTGATTGAGTTTGAGTGTGAGTGAGTGAGTGAGTGAGGGTGAGTGTGGGTGAGTGAGTGAGTGTAAATGTGAGTGAGTGAGTGTGATTGTGGGTGAGTGAGTGTAAGTGTGGATGAGTGAGTGTGAATGTGCATGGGAGTGTGTGAATGTGAGTGTGAATGAGTGAGTGAGTGTGTATGAGCATGGGTGAGTGAATGAGAGTGGGTGAGTGAGTGAGTGTGAGTGTGAGCGAGTGAGTGTGAGTGTGGGTGAGTGAGTGAGTGAATGTGAGTGTTAGTGAGTGAGTGAGTTTGAATATGTGTGAGTAAGTGTGAATGTAGATGAGTGAGTGTGAGTGTTAATGTGGTTGAGTGAGTGTGAGTAAGTTTGAGTGTGATTGAGTGAGTGAGTGAGTGAGTGAGTGAGTGAGTGAGTGAGTGTGAGTGTGGGTGATTGAGTGAGTTTGAATGTGCGTGAGTGGGTGAGTGTGCGCGTAAGTGAGTGCGTGAGTGTGAGTGAGTGAGTGTGAGTGAATGAGTGTGATTGTGAGTTAGTGAGTGAGTGCGAGTGAGTAAGTGTGATTGTGGGTGAGCAAGTGAGTGTGAGTTTGAGTGTGAGTGAGTTAATGAGTTTTAGCTTGAGTGTGAGTGAGTGTGCGTGTGAGTGTGAGTGAGTGAGTGTGTACGAGTGTGTGAGTGAGTGTGAGTGTAAGTCTGGGTGAGTGAGTGAGTGTGAATGTGTGTGAGTTAGTGAGTGTGCGTGTGAGTGAGTGAGTGAGTGTGAGTGAGTGATTGTGTGTGTGGGTGAGTGAGTGAGTGTGAATGTGAGTGAGTGAGTAAATGTGAGTGAATGAGTGTGAGTCTGGGTGAGTGACTGAATGTGAATATGAGTTAGTGAGTGAGTGTGCGTGTGAGTGGGAAGGGGAAAGTGTTAGAAATTGAAGGAAGAGTGGTGCTGGAGGAAAGGGGTAGGGTTGTAATGGGGTGTTGGGAGGGAGGAGGGGATAGAAATAGAATGAAGAATGGGAAAAAGGGAAAGGGAAGGGAGGGAATAAGAAGTGGGTAGGGAGAAAGAGGTAAGGAACGAAGGGGGAATGGGGAGGGTTAGTGTTAGGGAGAGATGGAAAACTATGGAGGAGGAAGGGGTATGGATTAAAGGGAAAATTGGGAGGAGGGAAGAGGTATGGATAGAAGGAAGAGTGAGGAAGGGAATGGGGTAATGATGGAAGAGGGAGTAGGGAGGGAGGTAATGATGGAGGGAGGAGAGAGTAGGGAGGGGAGAAAACTTAGGGTTGAGAAGGGGAATGGGGAGTGGGGAAGAAGGTTATAAGTAGGGATGGGGATGTGGAAGGTTTAAGGATAAGAAGGGGAATAAGGAGAGAGATTGGATATGGATTGCAAGAGATGGAAAGAAGTGTGGGGAGAGGGGAAGGGGTATGTATAATAGGAGGAGTTAGGAGGAAAGAGACGTTAGAAATTGGCGAGGAAATGGGGAGGGAAGAAGGGGTAGAGATGGAAGGGAGAGTGGGATTGGGATGGGAAAATTCAAAAAGGATAGATTGAGGAGTGGGGAAGGGAAGGCTGGTGGGGAAGGGATAGATGGGGGAGTGTGGATGGATGAACGAAGGAGTGGGGAGGGAAAGTCAAGTATGAATGGAAGGGGGAATAGAAAGGGGGAGGATATATGTGGGAGTTTGTAAGGAGGATAGTAAGAAAAGTGGGAATAATTGAAGGGGGAGTGGAGAGTAGGAAAGGGTTGATGATAGAAAGGGGAGGGGGGAAGGTTAAGTTTGGAGGGGAGAAGGGGTAGGGGGGAAAGGGTTAATTTGGAGGGAGGAAGGGGTAGGGATGGAAGGGAGAGTTGGGAGAAGGAAAAAGGTAATGATGGATGGGTTAGATGGGGGAGTGTGTTAGGGGAGGGAGGATGGGAAATAGATAGATGGGATGAAAGAGAGAGGGAAAGGGCTTAAGGATAGAGGGATTGGGAAGGGATGGAAGGAAGAGTGATGATAGGAGAAGGGGTAAGAATTGAAGGGAGAGTTGGGAGGTGAGAGGGATAGGGATAGAAGAGGGAGTGGAAGGTTTAAAAGGGTAAGGATGAATTGGTGGTTTGGAAGGGAGAAAGGATAGAGATGGGAGGAAGAGTGAGGAGAGGAGAAGGGGTAAGGAAGAAAGGGGGAGTGTTGATTGGGAAGGAGAAAAGATAGATAGGGGACTCAAGAAGGAGGAAAGGGTAGGGTATTGAAGTTACAGTGAGGAGAGGGGAAGGGTTAGGGATGGAAGGAAGAGTGGGGAGGAAAGAATAGGTATTGAGAAAGGATAAGGATGGAAGGGGGAGTTAGAAGGAGGGAAGGGGTAATGATGGAAAGGGGAATGGGGTGTGGGGAGTGTGGAGGTAGGAAGGAGTAGGGATTAAAGGAGGAGTTGGGAGGTCGGCAATGGTAAGGATGGAAGGGGAGTGGGCTGGGTGGAAAGGATAGGGTATTGAAGGGGGGTGGGTAGGGGTGAAAGGGTGTGAATGGAAGGGGGAGTGGGGAGGGGATAAGGGTTAAGGATGGAATGAAGAGTGGTGATGGCAGAAGATGTAAGGAAGGAAGTGGAAATCGGTATGGGGCAAGGGGGTAAGGATGGAAGGAGGATTGGGGAGGGATAAAGGGGTATTGATGGAAGGAAGAAGGGGAAGGGGGGAAAGGATAAGAATGGAAGTATGAATTGGGAGGAGGGAATAGGTAGGGAAGAAAGGGGGAGATTGGAGGGGGAAAGGGGAAGTTGGGAGGGGGGAACGGGTAGGGATAAAAAGAGGTGTAGCCAGGGGGAAGGGGTAAAAATGGAAGAGGAATTGGGAATGGGGGAAGGGGTTAGAATGAAAGGAGAATTGGGGATGGGGGAAGGGGAATGGATGGAAAGAAGGAGGGGTAGGGGGAAAGGGATTAGGATGTAAGGTTGAGTCGGGTGAGTTGAAGTGCTAGGGATTGAAAGCGGCGTGGGGAGGGAGAAGGGTTAGGGATGGGAGGAAGAGTGAAGAGGGGGGAAAGGGAAATGATGGAAGAGGGAGTTTGGATGAGGAAGGAATAAGGATAGCAACGGGATTTGGGGTGGAGGAATGGATAGGGTATTGAAGGGGTAGTGGTGATGGAGAAGGGGAATGAATGAAAGGGGAAGAGAGGATGTGGGAAGGGGTAAGGATGGAAGGGGGATTGTGAGCAAGGGGAAGGGATAGTGATTGAAGGATTAGTGGGGAGAGAGGAAAGAGAGGAGGTAGAAGGAAGTGTGGGGAAGGGGAAAGGGTAAGGATGGCAGTGATGGGGACGAGAGAAGGGTTAGGGATGGAAGGAAGAGTGGGTGAGGGAGGAAGGGATAGGGATTGAAGTGAAAGTGGTTAGGGGAATGGAGTAAGGATGGAAGGGGAAATGAAGAGGAGAGAAGGGGTAGTGATGGAAGGGGGAATGGTGAGTGGGTACTGTTGTGGTAGGATGCCCGTGGCATGCAGGCGCCGCTCAATGCCGCACACCTGCACGTGATCCAGCAGACAGGAGCGCACTTCTGCTCTCCTTAGACAGTGTTCCAGCAGCTCTCCCAGGCACAGCTCCATCAACAAGGAGGGAAGAGAGTCAGTTGTCACCCCGTAAAGCCGGGGAACGCCAGCCTCGCCCTCCATCTCCATCAGTAGCTCCACCTCCTCAGAGTTCAGGATCGTCCACGGGCTTCTTGACGGCCACCAGCACGATCCTGCCCCGGGAGAGAGCCAGCCTCTTGGGTCATGTTTCCAACTTCCAGTAGCATTCTTTACACCTTCATAAACTGAGGTGCTGAGAATATGTAAGTAGCAGGGTCCAACCTGAAAACAAACCAAGATCGCTTGGAGTTAGTAGTGAGGTTACAGTTATCTTCACTATCGGGAGAGAACCGACCTCCTGGGTCATGTTTCCAACATTCAGTAGCATTCTTTACACCTTTATAAAATGACGTGCTGAAAATATGTAAATAGCAAGGTCCAACCTGGAAACAAACTCCAAGCTCTGCTTGAAGCTGTCCGTGGCGAGTCACGCCTCAAGGCAAAAGGCCCTCCTAGCCAGCCTCCTGCGTCATGTTTCCCACTTTCAGTAGCTTTTCTCCTTCCTCCTCCTGCTCCTCCTAATCCTCCTCCTGTTCCTCCTCCTCCTCTTCCACCTCCCTCTTCTCCTCCTCTTTCTCCTCTGTCATCCACATTTTTGCTTTATTTTCTTTCCTCATCCGTCCACCTACTCACAACTGAAATCTCTTCTCTTTTATTTCTGTTCTTCCTCCCGTGTTTTTGCTTTTTCTTCCTTGTACTTGTTCTGTTCTGATTCTTGTTTTTCTTCGTAGTTTTTCTGTTTCTACTTTGGGGTGTGTACGTACGTCCACTGATGGTACCTTGTGTATGCTTAAACGCACACACCCACTTACGATAGTAATATGTGTGTGTGTGTGTGTGTGTGTGTGTGTGTGTGTGTGTGTGTGTGTGTGTGTGTGTGTGTGTGTGTGTGTGTGTGTGTGTGTGTGTGTGTGTGTGTGTGTGAGTGTGTGTGTGTATGTGTGTGTGTGTGTGTGTGTGTGTGTGTGTGTGTGTGTGTGTGTGTGTGTGTGTGTGTGTGTGTGTGTGTGTGTGTGTGTGTGAACGACCATAATCTTTGTGCCTGCTATTACTTGATATCACTCTTACCCCACACACACACACACATACACACCAACACACGCATCCACACTCACCAATCCACCCACCAATTCCCACACACACACACACACACACACACACACACACACACACACACACACACACACACACACACACACACACACACAGACACATACACATATATGCATATATACATATATACTATATTAACAGAAAGGAATATTAGAAGGGTTAATTTTCTGAGTGTGTGGAATTAGTTGAATGAGGTGACGTTGATTAGCAGAATGAAATCATATCAAACACTTTGAGTTGCATAAAAAATAATTAGTATGTAAGTTTTATATCCTGAATACATGTTTTAAATTAGTAAGCAAATTGTATATGACACAAATAATATTTAAAAGTATTATAATTTTATTGTAATTTTGTTTCAGTGGTTAAGATATGATTAATAGGCTATATACTACTTTAGGTAGAAAAAAATACTACACCTTTATTTATACAACATATCATAATCAGCCAAAACATACATACATACAAGCACACACATACAAAAAAAAAAAAGAAATAAACAATAAAGACACCATTTATATTTTGAGTGCATGGAATAAAAAGAGACAAACATAACTAGGCTACATAAAACAAACCTTGTGAAAAAGAAACATTGTGCTACATACTTTAAAGGCTGTACTAAACTAGGCTCTATAATATGAACTGGAAAAAGAGAAAATTGTACATGGTTATGAATCAAAGTAAATTGTGCTAAGGTAATTAAAGAAAGATAGAGAAAAGGAGAGCGCGCAGAAGTATTATTTAAGATTTATGAGTGAAGAAAGCATTTGAAAGCAATTAATGTATAGTGTAATTTTTATTAATCTTTGTTACAAACTAATGTTCATTATTCAACTATACTTTGTTAAGCATTACTGTGTTATTCAATTAAGTTCTTTTACGCAGTGCTGTGTAATATTAACTAGATTATTATGCACTAATGTGTGTTAACTAGTCATTCAGACGTATTGATACACATGTATAAATGTGTTGTCACAAACCAATATATATATATATATATATATATATATATATATATATATATATATATATATATATATATATATATATATATATATATATATATATATATATATATATACATTTATCTCGTTCTGCATTTTGACGTTCTATAAACAACCTTTCTCGTTACAACTATTTACTTCACATTTCATGAATATTTTCTGTTTCCATAACCAACACGTAACTGAAACTAAGAAGGATTGCAAGTGATTTATTATCACAATACATTTTAGATAATATACGGTTTCATTACAAGAATATTACCATATTCAAGATAATTTCTAGGACTACATAACCACCACTCAATTATAAATAATGCAATAAGATCTCATTAAGACTCTTTAAAATGCAATACAATAGGTATATGCGCTATTCTTTTTTATTTTATTTGTTTCATAGTACGTCAAAATAGAATGATTGATTAAATGATTGAATAATATATAGTGACACATATATGAATGAAACATTGAAAACATTTGAAACATTTTATTATCCCTAGTAAAACAAAACAAAAAACAAGAAGAAATTGTTATATGCAATGAATATAATAGTAGGGAGCCCATCTAAAGCTTCAGCTTTTTGGGCAGTAGTGGAAACTATGTGCTGGATAAGGTGTTGTTATAGTATGTATAAGTATACTATTATAATTACCAAGCACATCTATGTATCTAGACTGAACATACAGACAAGAAAATAAGACAAAATATATATAATAATAATAATAATGATGATAATAATAGTAGTAGTAGTAATGATAATAATAATAATAATAATAATAATAATAATAAAAAATAATAATGATAATGATAATGATAATGATAATAATAATGATAATAATAATAATGATAATGATAATGATAATAATAATAATAATAATAATAATAATAATAATAATAATAATAATCTTAATATAAGGATAGAATGATAGAATGACACAATAACTCACTAGGGTGAGAACACATAGTGACATAGAGATGATAATAATAATAATCTTAATATAAGGAAATGAAGTAATAATGACCTTAATAAATAAAAAAATAAAATATTTGTGATAGAATGACACAATAACTCACTAGGGTGAGAACACATAATGACAGCAAGACAAATAAATGATTAAAGAATAATAAATAAAAAGAAATAACACAAACATACCTGTACATTTAGTAATTGAGGAGTGTATGTTTTTTAAATTGTTTTTTAAAGGAGTGTATAGAAGGTAAGATTTTTATACTGTTAGGGATAGAATTCCAGGTTTTAGGTCCAGAATAAGAAAGTGAATGTTGGAAAAGTGTTAAGTTATGGGCAGGTATACGTAACTTTTCATTGTTACGGGTGAAAAACGCATGTTGTGGTTGTAAGTGCATATCTGTATCATTTTTTACCTTTTTTATACATGTAAGTACTAATCTGTAGCTTATTAATATCAAAGAGTTTTAATGATTTGGTTTCTTTAAATAGAGGTTGTGTGTGAGCAAAATAATCGCTGTTAGTAATTATTCTTATGATTTTCTTTTGGAGTCTGAACAGTGGTAAGACGTGTGTGGGATAGGTGTTGCACCAGATAGGTGTACAATAGTATAGGTGTGGTAAGACATGGGCATTGTATACAACTTTCAAAACATCAATGGGCATTAATTCTTTAATTTGATATAACAGATACTATTCTGGATAATTTAAGGGTTTGGTTTGCTATGTGGTGTTTAAAGGTCATAGTATCATCATACGTTATGCCCAGTAGTGTGTGTTTGTCAGTTCTTGTTATAGTGTTATGAGAAAAATATAAAGATGGAAGCACTGATAGTGGTTTATTAGTGAATAACATATAAAAGGTTTTATTTAAATTTACTGTTAACCTATTACTCAGACACCATTTATGAAGGATTTTCATGTCAGTGTTTGCTAAATGTATCATATTAGTCGGATCTTCACCAGTGATATATAAGGTTGAATCATCTGCGAAAAGAATTGTTTTAAAGTTTGCAAATATATTACTTATATCATTTATATATAAAAGAAAAAGAATCGGACCCAGAACACTGCCCTGTGGCACACCATATTGAATGGATAGTGGCGGTGATATAGTGCTTTGAAACTTTGTTGATTGGGACCTGTGAGATAAATAGTCTTGGAACCAGTCATGAATAATGCCTCTAATTCCATAGAAGTATAGTTTTTGTAATAATATGTCGTGCCTAACAGTATCAAAAGCTTTGGTGAAGTCAATAAATATACTTAATAGTGAATGTTTTTTGTCCAAACTGCTATAAATTTCTTCAGAGAAAGTTCTTAGGGCATCAAACGTGTTTAGGCCTTGGCGAAAACCAAACTGGCTTGGGTTTAGTATATTATGATTTTCTAGAAAGTTTATTAGGAATTTCTTCATGAGTTTTTCAAAAATCTTGGAAAAAATATTTAATAAAGATATTGGTCTATAGTTACCTAGTTCATCTTTAGCTCCTTTTTTGTGAATGGGGACAACAAGTTGAGGAAATTTACCGTTATTGATAGAATTATTGAAGAGTAGAGTCAAAGGTATTGCAAATTGGTTTTTGCTAGATTTTAACACAGATACAGGAATTTCATGTACATTGCATTTTTTGTTTTTTAGAGAGTTGATTACATTAATTACATCCTGGGGTATGATTATAGGAATTGCAGATAGTCACCTCTAAGGAAGCTGAGAGGATTTGTGGTGGATGGCGGTAGACTTTGATTCAAGTTAGGTGCAATATTTGTGAAAAATTCATTGAAAGCTTGTGCAATTTCTAAAGGTTCAAATTTTTTTTTGCCGTTACAGAGTATGTGATTTGAGGCACTGTTTTTATGGTTATGGTTAGAAAATTGGCGAATTGTTTTCCATATCTTACGAGTATTATTTTTTAAAACTGGTAAACTGAGCAATATAGTAAGATCTTTTTGCTTGTCGTATAGTAGTATTTAACATATTGCGGTATTGTTTATATTGAATCTCTGTTACAGCACCTACTTTATAATCTTTGTAAAGATAATTTTTTGTCCTTATAGAGTTAAGTACTGATTGTGATATCCAAGGATTGTTTAATCTCTTTTCAGTTATTAATTTGGATTTAAGTGGGAAACAATCGTCAAAAGCTTTTTTAATTTGATCTATAAATTTTTTTACTGTTGTCATTGACATCGTTGTTGAATGAATGAATGAATAAATAAAACAGATAAATATATGAAAGAATAGATGTACAGACATAACCACATTATACAAGCCTAAGTACATGATAACATAGTATAGCCTAGTTTGGTAGAGGAGGAAAAAGAGGAAAAGGCAACATAGGATGTAGAATGCGAGAAGTGGAAGAGGTAGTAAATAAGAATATAAAAGGGAAGTGGAGGAAGAAGGGATGTAGTGGAAGAAAGTGTAGTGGAAGGAAAGGACAGCCTGGAGAAGGAAGACAAGGAGGAGGAAGGAGAAGAGTAGGAGGAAAAGAAGGAGGAGTAGGCGTGTGGAGGAGGAAGACAAAGAGGAGGAACAGGAACACATAAGAACACACAGGAAGAACAAACAACAACAGGCCTGCTGGCCCTCACGAGGCTGTTTGTGATAAAAACTACACTATCTAATCTAGAGTGAAGGATATAGGATAGTAAGGGTGTAGTCTTCTCCCACCAGCCACGGCTGGCAGGAAAGGAAGACGAACCATGCAACATGGAAAAATTGCATGGAGAATGTTTTTACAGTAAAGACAAGACTATCACTACTGCCACTATCACTAATGCTACCACTACTTCCTGGCAAGTGATGTCAGGCTACTGGCGACGTCTTCAGAATCGACATTTTGTAAGATAGGTACATCAGGAAGAACTTACTCAAGTTTACTACTGAAGCGGATAGTATTTTAGTTGTGGATTGGCTGGTCAATATTTGTCAAGTCTATTTTTGGACGTAGTAATTGTTTTAATGTCGACGACATTAGCGGGCAGAGAGTTCCAAACGTTAACGACCCGATTGAACAAGAAGTGCTTGGCTTCGTTTGATGAGAATCTTCTACCAGTAATCTTAAAACTGTTACGTATTCTCGTTATATTTGATCAATCAAAAGTAAGGTAATCTTCTGCATTGATAATATTAAATCCCTTGATTATCTTGAACATCACAATCAAATCCCCTCGCATCCTTCGTTTTGATAGGCTGAATAAGTTAAGTTCTTTAAGCTTTTCTTCTTAAAGTTTATTTATCAGCCTTGGAATAATTTTTGCTATTCTTCGCTGTACTCTTTACAGTTTGTCAATGTCCTTTCTGTAATATGGGAACCAAAACTGTACGCAGTACTCAAGATGAGGTCGAACTAGGGTATTATGAAGTTTTAATGTGACATATTCTGATTTATTTGCGAAAGTACGCCCAATAAAGCCGATCAATTTGTTAGCAATTCTAACTACCTCTGAGATATGTTGATTGGGTTTTAAATCGTTTGATATTGTAATTCCTAGATCTTTTTACTTATTTTCTGCAGAAAGTAGTTTTCCATTCATTGAACACTGAACGTGATCATAGTTTCTTCCGATGTGTAGTACCTTGCATTTATCAACGTTAAATTTCGTTTGCCATTTATTGGCCCAAGAAATTAATCGATCTAGGTCTGATTGTAGGAGTTCTCTTTCAATTGTCGCAGTTACTTTAATATCTATTTTCGTATCATCAGCGAATTTCGACATTTTGCATGTGATCCCATCGTCTATATCATTAACATATATCAAGAACAAGACAGGACCGAGCATTGAACCCTGGGGTACGCCACTTTTTACGTTTAACCATTGAGAGAAAACCCCATTTAAAATTACTCTCTGTTTACGTTCAGAGAGCCAGTCCTGAAGCAAATTGTTAACGCTACCAGAGATACAGAGTCATTAGTTTATTAAGCAATCGTTGACAAGGTACTTTATCAAAAACCTTTTGAAAATCCAGATATATGACATCTACAGCTCTGCTTTCATCGTACGCGTCAAAAACATTGTGGAAGAAGTCTAGTAAGTTAGTTAAACATGAACGTTTACTACGAAAACCACGTTGTGATGGATTTATTATATCGTTGTTTTCAAAAAAGTTCATCACATTGTCATAAATGATTGTCTTCATTAATTACAACCGACGTCAAAGTGATTGGTTTATAATTTCCGGATTGTGACTTGTCCCCTTTTTTGTAGATAGAATTTGCACATTTCCAATATGATGGATCTTTACCCTTTCTTAGAGATTTATGGAATCAGATTGCATGCGGTTTACTGATCTAGTGTTTGATCTCTTTCTCTGGGAAATTTTGTCTGGTCCAGGGGTTTTGTTTGTTTTTATCTCTACGATTTTTAGTAAAACAACAGTTTCTACGATGAATATATAACTTAAGAAGTTTTCGGTCCTGCTCATCTTAAGTAGCTGAAACGATGAACAATCCTCCTCTCTAAATACGGATGCAAAAAAGTTATTAAGGATTGTAGCAATTTCGTTTACATCGTTTGCGTGATTTCCACGTCCTTTAGCAAGTGGACCAGTATTATAGGTAAGGGATTTTTTACTCCTAACAAAACTATAATATTATTTAGGATTAGATTTACATAGTTCTGCTATATATTCTTCAAGGTTTTCCTAGCTACGCTTTATCTTTTTCTATGTTTCGCGACGAATTCTGTCAAACTCTATTTTGTCAGCTTGGTTTTTAGTTGATATGTATTTATTGCACGCGTGTTTTTTGCGAGAGGCTGTTTTTTTTATCTCTTCATTCCACCATTTTGGTTTATTCTTCCTTGCTGAACGTCTTTTGCGATATGGTACAAATTTACTTACAGCTTTATGCAGTTATGCTGTAAAGGCTTCCCATGACTTATCAATATCTGACTATGACAACAATTCACTTCAGTCAGTGTCTTCTAGAAGTGTTCGCAGTCTGATGAAAATCGCCCTTTGGTAATTTGGTACCTTCTTCCTACTGTCTTTTAGTTTTATTTCCTTAATTTTCAAGTTGAACGTAATCATCTGATGGTCACTAGAACTGAAAACTGGGCTGACGTTTACGTTGCTGGCAAGATTTTTACTTGTTGAAAGAATGAGATCAAAAGTATTTCAGTCACGCGTAGTTTCGTGAACGTGTTTGTATAATCGCTCTCTAATAAGTTCGTGTACCGGTCGTGTCTTGTATAAGATCTTAATGGATTTCCATATCTCGTTACTGGCAAGTTAAGATCTCACATAATAATTGTCTCGCATTGACTAATTGTTTCAGAGATTAATTCGAATAGCAAATGGTCACTTTCAGAGGGGCACCCTGGTGGTATGTAGATCAATCCAATTATTTTTCTACTTTACTTATTATTTAATAGCATACTTAATTAGATACTTAATTAGCATACTTAATTAGATACTGTGTCCACACCGTTGATGGGTTTTGTTTTAATG
>JAXIVD010004422.1:20000-27500 GCA_036785275.1 Cancer borealis | reverse complement strand
TTTGTTTGTGTGGTGTTGTGGTGTTCCGGGTCACTGGCTTTATGGTGGTTCATGATGGGCGGCAGTTAGCGGCAGCTGGAGTGAGACAGGGATGGGAGGGGAGGGAGGGGGGGTGGTGGTCATATGTGGAGTGAGGATGTAGGAGGGAGGGAGCAAAGCCGCTGAGGTGTGTAGGTGTAGTATAATATCATGTGGAGTATGTATGGGTAAGGGTGGCGGGAAAGGTGTGGTGTGAGGAACGAGTGTTGGTTGGCGTGGCTGTCGCTGTGTAAGTAATGAGGAAGTGAACACCACGCTTCCCACACAGCAGCACCCCACGTGATGGACACCCACTTAAATATGCGGTGATAAGCGGAGAGATCTAGGACACGATCTATCTGCTTATTTGTTGATTTAGTCGAGGGCATCAAAGTCTAGTAAATATGATATTTCTCGTATCATAAAGTTAGACTAATGATGATGCGAAGATGACTGTTTTGATGCCCTTGTGTAACACTGAGCTTAAGACGTGTGTGTGTGTGTGTGTGTGTGTGTGTGTGTGTGTGTGTGTGTGTGTGTGTGTGTGTGTGTGTGTGTGTGTGTGTGTGTGTGTGTGTGTGTGTGTGTGTGTGTGTGTGTGTGTGTGTGTGTGTGTGTGTGTGTGTGTGTGTGTGTGTGTGCGTGTGTGTGTGTGTGTGTGTGTGTGTTACAAATCATCGACAGATACTCCAACCCAACCATCCTCACTCAACCTCAGCTCTCCGCCAAGGACACGCAGTAAAACTAACGACATCATTAACATTGAAGTGCAGGTCCTGAAGACCACCAAGTCATCCCAGACAGACAGCAGTGACTCCCCGACCCAAGCAGCCACGTGCAGGGTGTTGGGCGGCCAAGGACTAGACTCCTGATTGTTCTTGTTTTCACATTCGTTACTTAGCTCGACGAAGGAAATCTAAGGACAGGCGGTCAAGTAATAGTATCGATTGATGTTCAATATATATATTATATGCTTTGTCCTCACCATATAGTGGCTATTAACTGTTATTCATTCTATAAGTTGATTTCTACATGAAAAGGAAGACATTTCAGAGTACAATTGATTGGTGAACAAATGTGTGCAAGAGGATGATTCGCTAATAAAGTGTGCATTTATCTATTCATTTATGTATACGGTATATGTGTAAGTGTATATATATATATATAAATATATATATATATATATATATATATATATATATATATATATATATATATATATACATATACATACATATATTACATATATTACATATATATATATATATATATATATATATATATATATATATATATATATATATATATATTTGAATATATATATATATATATATATATATATATATATATATATATATATATACATATATTATATATGTATATATATGTATATATATATATATATATATATATATATATATATATATATATATATATATATATATATATATTTATATATATATATATATATATATATATATATATATATATATACATATATTATATATATATATATATATATATATATATATATATATATATATATATATATATATATATATATGTGTGTATATATATACAAATATACATATATATATATATATATATATATATATATATATATATATATATATATATATATATATACAACTATACATATATATATATATATATATATATATATATATATATATATATATATATATATATATATATACAAATATACATATATATATATATATATATATATATATATATATATATATATATATATATATATATACATTTTCTTTTTCTTTGTTGTGTGTGTGTTTAATGATAAGACGTAATAAGCTTTCTTTCCCAAGTTTGTGTTTTGAGTGGCGCACATTTGGATTATTTGCTTGTGTCGCTATTACTGTACAGTAGACTCACGTTTACCTGCGGTGGGTTTCTCTGCGAGGTATATTATATTCATGTGGTGTTGCGCTGCGGTGTTTGGTGTTGGCACAAATTTCCTGCAATTTAATCCCGTAATGTGTGTCAACCGTGACGGATGCATACACAATATCATCACTATATCAAAATGATACAATGTATTTTTTCATATTATGTTTTTTATACACGAATATTAAGTTCGTATGACATATATTAGTTCCCTTTCATCTATTTAGTTTTGGGCACTCCACCTCTGCCTAGTTACCGTCCAACAGCCACGGCACAGCGGGAATGTAAACACCAAAGAAGAAGATCAGTCCTATAATCTATTAATATGTGTTTGATTCGTCTTTGCTGCACCTTCTGGATAAATAAGAGTTTTTTTTCTGTTCATGTGTATTGGAGACATATATTATATTACTGTCGTACATACATAATAGGAATGCGATAATACATATAAAATTGCCAAATCATATTTACAAGCATGAGGTGCTTCGAGCCATAACTTGAGTAATGAATGGTTCGGGATAAAGCCAAATACACACATAATATAACACATCCTCTTTCTTCCCACATGTGTTGATGGTGTGCAAACAAGTTCCCAAAACAATACGATAGTTACATGTGTTCTGGCGGTGTTTTGATTCATACCATTAATCATCTTTATTCATATGACATAAAATGCATAAAAAAGACAGACGACAGATATAATGCAGATAAAACTATAGAAACACAATATCACATTGCACTGGAGCGGGCGAATATAGTGAAGATAAATATTTGTAACGATACAGAAAAAAAATCTGAAAAATGTTGAATGAAGCAATCATGCACTAACACTCGCAAGGTTCAATATTCACGTTGTAACAGCAATGACGAATATACATTGTGGTACAACATAGGTATCAATGATCTCAACACGAGTACATTGACTGTTCTTGGATCTTACTTTCCTCACACTGTATATTGGGTTTATCACCTACGCCTTCCTCATCAGCAGCAGCTTCCAATACGGTGAAATGAAACACCTCAACGCATTGGCCTCAATAAAAGACTATGCTCATCAAAAAGTTAATATTCATTGGTATAAGAAAACACAGATGGTATGTGAGAAAAACCAGAGCTGCCTTGTGCATACCAGAAGCAGGGGAGGTAAGGCTAGAACTAAGTGGAAGCACGGCGGGAGAGTGTAGGGTGTGGAGAGGCAGGATCGCATGCTGGACTGCAGTTAGCGGCCGTTACGTCTCACCCAGTAATGGCAAAAGATCACCACGCCGCTCCCAGAAACACCGGCACTACATGGTGACGTAGCTCTATAAAAAAAAAAAAACACTCGAGCAATACCGAAACTACAAGATCTAATTTTGAGAGGGTCCATTCACTCTCAAAATCATCTAATCTATTTGAATATTCTTCTTATCTCAAAAAATATTCTAGCTTTATCAAAATTTTGTTCAATTGTCTTGAAATTGCTTGCATTCACTCACCATGTGATGTCATTCTTAAGCTGTTGAATTTAAATCGTGCTTCTCGTTTGACACCATACGGTGCAGGCTGTTACAATAGTTCTCATATCAACTTAGATAATATTATGACAGTTAAAAAGGAGCAATGCATTTTCATACAAACCACTATGCAGTTCTTGGCGTGTATATAACTTATAACGAGTAGAGGATAAATTTTGGTATATAGATTATTATGATATTGCTGTTACTACTACGACGACTGCTACTACTACTATATCATACTACTGTTATACTTATTATTACTAATACTGTTTCTTCGCATGTTAATAGTTCTTCTACTATATATATATATATATATATATATATATATATATATATATATATATATATATATATATATATATATATATATATATATATATATATATATATTACTTCTACCTCTGCTACTACTAGTACTACTACTAATAATAATAATACAAATATTAGTACAACTACTATTAATACTAATATTAATACTAATATTTCTACAACAACTACTACTACTACTACTACTATTATTGCTACTACTACTACTACTACTACTACTACTACTACTACTACTACTACTACTGCTACTACTACTACTATTACTACTACTACCACTACTACTACCACTACTACTACTACCACTACTACTACCACTACTACTACTACTACTACTACTACTACTACTACTACTACTACTACTACTACTACTACTACTACTACTAGTACATTCATTATCATACCAGTACTAACAGTAACTCCATCAACATCAATAACAAGCACTCAGTAGAGTACAAGGATAACAAGGATAACGACACTAATACCTCATTAAAGTAATAACAATAAAACTACACCATAATCAATTATAACAATAATAAACATAACATTAATAAAAACAGCAATAACAACAATAATGATAGCACAACTAATATTAATACTAATAATGCTAATAATAACAATTATAATGATAATAATTTAAGTCACCGCCGCAATGTTGCATCTTTATCTATCTTCTACCGCTATTTTCATGCTGACTGCTCTTCTGAACTTGCTAACTGCATGCCTCCCTCCCTCCCGCGGCCTCGCTGCACAAGACTTTCTACTTCTTCTCATCCTTATTCTGTCCATCTACCTAATGCAATAGTTAACCAGTATCTTCACTCTTTCATCCCTTACACTGGTAAACTCTGGAATTCTCTTCCTTTGTCTGTTTTTCCACCTGCCTATGACTTAAACTCTCTCAAAAGAGGAGTGTCAAGACATCTCTCATACTATATTGGACTGCCACCCGATTTTTTATTTCTCCTATCTTCTTTACAGGGTCTGGCGACAAGCGGGATATTTTTTATACTTCATTTTTTTCCCTTAGCCCCTTAGCCCTTAGCCCTTTGAATGTAGAAGAAAAAAAAGTAATGATGATAATAATAATAATTATAATAATAATAATAACAATGATAATAATAATAATAATAATAATAATGATAATAATAATAAGGATAATAATAGTATGCATATGAATATGGATAGTATGAATATTATATGAATAATATGAATAACAATAGTAATGATAATAATAATATATATAATAATGATATGAATAATAATATGAATAATAATAATGATAAGTAATAATTATGAAAATGATGACAATGATAATAAAAATCATAATAAAAATTATAATAATAATGATAACAGTGTAATATCAGTAGAAAATTTAAATGAAGTGAGAATGAAGAAGTAACCGAGTAACAGATGTGCATAATTATGCCATGATTATACCTCCAGTTATCTAGGCCAGACGCGTCCAGGTAAGTCACGAGTTGTACTGAGCGGAGGGAGGAGGAATACAAAGGAGTACAAAGGAAGAACAGACAGCAACAGTCCTACTGGACCTAACGAGGCTGTCTGTTTAGCTACACTACTACTACTACTATAATATCTACGTGATAGAGACAAAAGGACAGCAAAGTGGAAGGCTCCTCCCCACCCATCCCTCCCTCCAGCCGAAGCTGGCCGGAAGAGGAAGTGATACCATGTAGCATGAAAAAACTAAAATGGAATTTGTATAGGAAAGAAATAAAAAAAAACATGGAGTAATCTATGCTATAAAAAAAATAAAAAAATAAATTTACGCAGTAGTGAAATATTTGACTTGGTGAACAGATGCTAAGTGCTTATCGAGTTTTTTCTTAAATGATTCAATTGTAGTACTGTTGACAATTTGTGCTGGGAGAGAATTCCAAACATTTACGATTCTATTGAAGAAAAAGTGCTTCGCTTCATTTGATCTAAAGCGCTTACCAATGATCTTGAAGCCATTGTTACGGGTGGAGCTTGTGAGATCGGTAGTTACATAATCGTTTATGTTAATATTATCAAAACCATGGAAAATATTTAAAAAATGCTCAATTAGATCCCCTCGTAGCCTACGTTTGGATAAACTGAATAAGTTCAGCTCCTTTAGACGTTCTTCGTAAGACTTGTTTCGCAGTCTTGGGATCATTTTAGTCATTCTTCTTTGTATTCTCTCCAGCTTATTAATATCTTTTCTATAGTATGGTGACCAAAATTGAATGCAATATTCTAGATGAGGGCGTATGAGTGCATTATATAATGTAAGGATAACTTTTTCAGATTTATAATCAAAAGTTCTACCGATGAAACCGACCAGTTTGTTAGCTTTTTTTACAACGTCTGAACAATGTTTATCTGGTTTGAGATCGTTACTAATAGTTATCCCTAAGTCTTTTTCATGGTTAACCTTGGAAAGTTCAGTCATTCATTGTATATTTATTGAATTGATTATTGCTACCGATATGCAAAACTTTACATTTATCAACATTAAATTTCATTTGCCATTTCTTTGACCAATTGACTAACATGTTGAGGCTTGATTGAAATTGTAGTTTATCGGCGGTTGTAGTTACTTTACTCGTGATTTTCGTATCGTCGGCAAATTTTGATATTTTACAAGTGAGGCCTTCATCAATATCATTTACGTAAATTAGAAAAAGAATGGGACCAAGTACTGAGCCCTGTGGCACCCCGTTTTTAACTTCTCGCCAGTTAGATGATTTACCGTTTATGACAACGCGTTGTCTTCTTTCGGAAAGCCAGTCTTCAACCCATTTCAGAATATTTCCAGATATGCCGTGTGATTCTAATTTTTTTAATAACCGTTTGTGGGGAACTTTGTCAAACGCTTTTTGAAAGTCGAGATAAATTATATCGACCGCTTTTGTCTCGTCATAAATGTTGAATACATCGTTATAAAAGTCAAGGAGATTCGTTAAGCAAGATCGTTTGTTTTGGAAACCATGTTGAGAATTATTAATCATGCTATTTTCTTCAAGAAAAGTCATTAGTTTATCGCGTATTATAGTTTCCATTAATTTACCAACTACGGATGTGAGGCTGATTGGTCTGTAGTTAATCGGTAGTGTTTTATCTCCTTTCTTTTGTATAGGGGTAACATTTGCTAATTTCCAAATGTCAGGAACTTTTCCAGAATTTAAAGATTTATTAAATAGTATTGCAAGAGGTTTGCTGATTTGAAATGTTGTCTCTTTTAAGACTCTCGGTGCAATACAATCAGGACCAGGAGTTTTATTTACTTTAATTTTATCAAGTGCCTTAGTTATTATATCCTCAGTAAAGTGACAATCGCTTAAAGGAATTAAGTTAGGTTTAGCTGGGGTTGCTTCCTGGATTTCATCGGTGTCTTCAACAGTAAAAACGGATGCAAAATAATCATTTAGAACTTCGGCCATTTCTGATTCTGTATTTATTTCCTTACCGTTTTCTAGGTGGAGTGGGCCAATATTAGTTGTGATAACTTTTTTATTACGTACGTAGGTGTAAAATTCCTTGGGGTTGGATTTAGTTTTATTCGCAATATATATTTCGAGATCTTTTTTACTTCGTCTAATCATCTTTTTTGTTTCGCGTCTTAGTCTTTCGTATTCTATTTTATCGTTTTCGTTTTGTGATAGTAAATATTTATCATGTGCCCGCCTTTTAAGTAATAATCCTGAAGGAGGAGGAGGAGGAGGAGGAGGAGGAGGAGGAGGAG
>JAXIVD010004422.1:7500-10000 GCA_036785275.1 Cancer borealis | reverse complement strand
CCTCAGTGACGATACATTCCGCGGCTGATTACACTCACCCACAAAACTGATCACGACACGATAATTACGATACTTTCTTGCCTTACCCTGACAAATGAGGCTGCCGCGCCTACACCACTCTTTACCCAACGCATACCGTGTGTGTGTGTGTGTGTGTGTGTGTGTGTGTGTGTGTGTGTGTGTGTGTGTGTGTGTGTGTGTGTGCGCGCGTGTGTGTGTATGCGTGTGTGTGTGTGTGTATGTGTGTGTATGCGTGTGTGTGTGTGTGTGTGTGTGTGTGTGTGTGTGTGTGTGTGTGTGTGTGTGTGTGTGTGTGTGTGTGTGTGTGTCTGTGTGTAATAATAATAATAATAATAATAATAATAATAATAATAATAATAATAAACGGTTTAATTTTAATTTAATTTACTTTATAGTTGCAGCCGGTTAGGCTGAAAATCTACAGACAAATTTACACAAAGACAAATTTTACACAAGTATCCCATGAATTTTCCCCCCCCCATTTTCTATGCTACTCGGGGTGACAGGCCACCCCTTTTTGGCTGCCGTAAGGCGCCTACAACCGCTGTAACAGCGGCCCGAACAGTGATAAGGGTCACTGCCGTATATTTTTTATTTATGGGAGATTTGTTTTCTCCCCCCTGAAAGCGGGTCACAAACCCCGTCTGAGATCAGGTACCTTATTACTGTTTGGTGAACAGGAACCACACACTTATAAGAGACTTGGTCCATATGTCTCCTACCCGGCGCGGGGATCGAGCCCGCGACCTCTCGCTTGTGAGGCGAGCGTCCTAACCACTAGACCACCGGGTGTGTGTGTGTGTGTGTGTGTGTGTGTGTGTGTGTGTGTGTGTGTGTGTGTGTGTGTGTGTGTGTGTGTGTGTGCGCGCGCATGTGAGAGAGTGTGTGTGTGTGTGTGTGTGTTTCCATGTATGTACTTGTCTTTGCGTTTGTGTATGTGGCTGTGTGTCAGGATCTTCATTACTTTTAATATCTCTATTACCAGTCCTTCTCGTCCTTTCAAATTACACAAGATGAATTTAAAATTTAGTCAAAACTTCCAGTAGTGAAACAGTTAGTGGTTTTCCAGGTAACCAGACTAAGCATTATCCCAAAACAAGTCTATGGGAGAGTACCCGTTCTGCTGCATCTCAAGAACATTTTAAGAGGATCAGTTGTGAGGGGAAGCCTTCCATCAGAAAGCATACACACACACACACACACACACACACACACACACACACACACACACACACACACACACACACACACACACATATATATATATATATATATATATATATATATATATATATATATATATATATATATATATATATATGTATATATATATATATATATATATATATATATATATATATATATATATATATATATATATATATGTATGTATATATATATATATATATATATATATATATATATATATATATATATATATATATATATATATATATATGTATATATATATATATATATATATATATATATATATATATATATATATATATATATATATATATGTATACATATATTCATCTATTTACATATCATTATTGTTTCAGTTGCTGGTTCCAATCTGAGTAGGCACGTCCCCGGCTGTCGCATAAGGGAACACCCCTCAGATGTATTGGGCACTGGCTGTCGGCGAGTTGCAATGGAATCCCTTACAGATATATAGGACTCCACCGAATATAGAGAACAAGGTAACACGAAAACTACATCACACCAGAAAGTTTGTGGCAAGAATGTCAAATGATTGCCTCAAGCAGCATACTCACAGTCCTGCCAGCCATGGTGTACACAAGGAGTGTGGTCCTGATGATCACTGTCATCACATCAACGTTTCCCGTGGTCACAGGCAGTGTTCCATCATAACAAGAAGCCACTGTCTGAACAAACAAAATCATAGAAATAAACTCTTAAATCCCTGAATATGCACATTTACACCTAATTGATCACAAACTTGAACACATGATAACAAAACAAGTGCTTATTAACGAATAAAAACACTCGTCCAACTTTAAGAAAACAATTACTTATTCTAGTGATCCAGAATATCATATGAGACATCAAAGTTAAAGATATCCTCTCAAATATTCACTAAAATCCATTGAAGTCCTAAGTCTTAGATGAGTAAAATAAAACATTTTATAAAGACATATGAGACATCTTAGATTAAGAAAACACTAAATATGTTTTCCTTACAAAAGAAAAACGCAATGATTATCTCAAAGAAATATGGACAATCATGTGTCCTAGAAAGTTTGATGAACAGGAAAACCACAATCGTAACAAATTGATGATATATATCTCAGGAAGGAATGACACTAGAATCATGAAGACATTTTATCAAAACCAGAGGAGCGTCAGTGCACTTGAAGGACATCAAATGGGAAAAAACCAGGCTTCATAAAATCAAACAAAAGACACTGTTTATACAATAACTGTTATTAACAAAGTAAACAACAAAGTGTGA
>JAXIVD010004421.1:25000-36118 GCA_036785275.1 Cancer borealis | reverse complement strand
GGAGGAAGAAGAAAAGTGGAGGGGCATCAACAGAGTAAGGGTGGAAGACAAGACAAGTGGAAGAAAGAGAGAGAAAGGTGGAGGAAGGGTGGGTGGAAGAGGCAGGTGGAAGAGTGTGGGTACAAGTTTAGAGTTGTACCCTGTTTTTAAAGTTGATGCTCTGAGGAGTGGTGTGTGTGTGTGTGTGTGTGTGTGTGTGTGTGTGTGTGTCTGTGTGTGTGTGTGTGTGTGTGTTGTGTGTGTGTGTGTGTGTGTGTTCGTACTGCTGGTTCCATTATCCTGGCATTCCTATTGGCCCTTTGTACAGCTGCACTTACCCGTGATTGGGCTGGGAATGGTTTGGGGGATGGGGGGGTGGAGGAGGAGGAGGAGGAGGAGGAGGAGGAGGAGGAGGAGGAGGAGGAGGAGGAGAAAGGATTAGTCAGCAGTACAGTGAGGAGGAAGAAGAGGATTGTTAAACTGGACCAAAATAAGACCAGAAAAAAATAATGTAAGGAAAAGAAAAACGATTGATGCTATGAGAGAGAGAGAGAGAGAGAGAGAGAGAGAGAGAGAGAGAGAGAGAGAGAGAGAGAGAGAGAGAGAGAGAGAGAGAGAGAGAGAGAGAGAGATAAGAGAAAGAGTAGGCTGCATACAGACTAAAACCGCAGAGAGAGAGAGAGAGAGGGAAGAGGCAGAGGAGGTAGTAGTAGTGGTAGTAGTAGTGGTAGTGTTAGAGTGTGGTGTGCGGGTAGGAAGGGGACGGGACGGGGGAGGGGAGGGGAGGGAGGAGCCTAGCAGGGATGAAAGGTTGTTTGTGATTGGTTAGAGCCCCAGGGGAATGCACTCCTTCCGAGCCAATGATTGCCAATGTAACAAATCCGTAGCCTCAGAGGAGCAAAGCGAAATGACATTGTTTGTGATTCAGATTCCCAAGTTCGCTCGGATTCAAATACGGATATGGAGAGGAAAATATAGTCGAAGGGGGAAAAAAAATAAAAGTCGCGGCGGAAAAAAATAAAGTCGAGGGGAAAAAAAGGGGAAAAATAAATTTTTTTTTAAAAAGTAGGGAGATAAAAAAATATATATATATATAAAAAAAAAAAGTGAGGGGAGGTAAGGGAAGGAGGGAGTGTAGGGGAGGGAGGTCTATAGGTAGGTAGGTAGGCATAGTAAAAAGTATGAAAATATATGAGTGTATATGTTTGCAATAAATGAATAAATGAATGAATGAATGAATGTATGAGTGAGTGAGTGAGTGAGTGAGTGAGTGAGTGAGTGAGTGAGTGAGTGAAGGAGTGAGTGAGTGAGTGAGTGAGTGAGTGAGTGAGTGAGTGAGTAGATGAGTGGGTGAAGTTAGGTTGGAAGGTGTGAAGTTAGCGGTGAGACGAAGACGTGTCGATTATGGCGAGAGAGAGAGAGAGAGAGAGAGAGAGAGAGAGAGAGAGAGAGAGAGAGAGAGAGAGAGAGAGAGAGAGAGAGAGAGAGAGAGAGAGAGAGAGCGAGCAGCGTGTGAGTGTCTCTAACCTAACCAAACATTATAGGAAAGAGACAGACAGGCAAACTAAACCCACGCACACACACACACACACACACACACACACACACACACACACACACACACACACACACACACACACACAGACACACACACATCCTTCCCTCACAAACAGATCCCACACACTGCCAGATCTTGTTACACTCACTCCTTCCTTCCTTTCCCTCCTTTCCTTCCCTCCCTCCTCCCTCCCCCCCCTCCCCCCTGATCGAGAGGGGTCACCACTGGATAATCGGGTTACGTGTCATAATTAACTGTACCTGCCGTGTCATCCCAATCCCTCCTTGGCTTCACCTGGCGAGCTAAGAATCCTCTCTTCTCTACCTCCCTTCCCCTTCCTACTCCCTTTCTTCCTTCCCCTTCCCTCCCCGGCCTACCCACGTCCAGGCTATGGTCGGCAGCCAACCCCATCACTCAATTATTACATGTATTATCTGGGGGCCGCGGGAGGGGGGATTAGGGGGCGTTAAAGGTGATCTGTCTCGTGCCAATACTGTTAGGGAGGTGGGATAGGGGATGGGTAGGGAGGTAGATGGGTAGATAGGTAGATAAATACATATAGATAGATAGGTAGGTATATGAATTCAACCAGCAATCTATTCATTCGTACATGCATACATACATATATACATACATGCATACATAAATACGTACATACATATATGCATTACATACTGTAGAGAGCATAGGATAGATTACATTGCGTATGTTCGTATGTACGTGCAAACCATACGTGATATACATGTATACAAACATACATACATAGAGGGAAAGAGAAAGAGAAAGAGAAAGAGAGAAAGAGAAAAGAGAGATCGAGCAAAAATAATGATAAGAAAAATAAAATAAGAAAATAGCGGAAGAGAAGGAAAAAAAAGAAGAAAAAAAAACGAAAAAAAAACAACTAAAACATTAATAAACCAAGATATAGAAAAAAAAAAACACCACACACACACACACACACACACACACACACACACACACACACACACACATAAACACAAAACATAAACAAACACACACACACACATAAACACTATCAGGTGGAGGGTCATAGGTATACATAAACAAACAGGTCAACACCACAACACCACAACAACACAACAACACCACCACACCTGCGCGTCACACCTGCAATCAATTAAGACACTTCAACACCTGAATAAGTAAACTTGAGCCAATCATTAAACGTGAATTATAGAGTCAAATGAATGATTAATTATATTGCAAGAACACAGGAGGAAGAGGAAGAGGAAGAGGAGGAGGAGGAGGAGGAGGAGGAAGTACAGGAAGAGAAAGAGGAGTAAAAAGTAAGGAATAGAAGAGAGGGGGAGCAAAAAAAAGAAGAAGAAAAAAACAAGCTGGAAAGAAGAGAAATAACTGACCTAAACTTGGGAATTTAAGTAAAATGACTTCACAAAATTTGATAAAAAATGCTGAATCAGGTTAGAGAAAGAAAGAAAGAGAGAGAGAATAAAAAAAATAAAAGGGACAGATTACGTAGAGCAAAACCTGGAATGGGAAGGGAAGAGAGGGGAGAGGGGAAAAAAGGGGGGTATTGAGGGGGAAGGGAGGAAGGTAGCAGTAGTGGTGATGAGAGGTAGCTAAAACCTCCCTAAACCCCCCTAACAACCCCAACTACCCCAACCCCCTTTCACCCAGGAGACCATCACACATATCACCCAATTTACATATAAATCAAAACACAGGTACACTCGGGAAAGCGGGAGTGTTTTTGTATGTGTATTGTCCGTCCTGGGAGCTGGCTGTCCACGCCATGCCACGCCACCCCACGCTGCCACACCACCCAACGCCACGCCACTTAACGCTACCACGCCATGCCACCCAACACCATGCCATCCAACGCTAATCCACGCCATCCGACGCTAACACACCCCACCCAACGCTAATCCATGCTACCCAAAGCTAACACACTCCAACCTAAACTAAACTAACCTAACACCCTACCATGCTAACACCCTACCACACTAAAACGCCAAGCTATCACACCCCTGTCAATCTATCAATGCCCCTGCTAAGCTATCAATGCCCCTGCCAACCCTCCCACATAGCCGTTCCGCCACGCCACAAACACCGCCCCTGTCAACCCTGCCACACACATCACTCACCCTGCCACACACGCCACTACACCTTCACAGCCTACCTACCTACCACGCCTGCCTATAGCCTGCCTGCCTTTCCACTCACTCCACTGCACCCCAACCCACGCCTCCACCCTGTAGTCCAGCCTCGTTTGTTGAGTGCGTTCGTATGTTTGTTCATCGGTGTCTGATTCTAATTGAGGATGATTGAATGGTGTTGTAATGGGAGAAACAATGACCACCACCATTACTATCATCACCATCACTATCACTATCATCACCACCACCATCACCATCACTACCACAACTTCCATTACCACGAATCGACACAACCTCAATCTTAATAAAACAAACAAAAACAAACAAACAAGAGCCCCAACATTCACAGTCAGTAGTTCTTAGCTAAACAAACAGACCTATACACTTAACAAACAAACAAACAAACAAACACACACACACACACACACACACACACACACACAGACAAGCATGATAAAGAACAATGAGCATGCAACCAAATTTTAAAGACCAGGAAAGAAAGAGTTTTGTGTTGAAGCCATTCCCGCCCCGCCCGGTATTACACTGTCATTCCCGCCCCGTACACTGTCATTCCTAACCTCGCCCCGCCCTAACTCGCCCATCAACCCCTAACAAGTGATGAGAGGATGACGGAACACTGCAGGTGAGCCGCCCAACCAACCAATTAGCACACACAGAGACAAGAGCGATGGCGCCAATTAGCATGGAGTTAAGAAAGCCAGCTAGGAGAGCATTCAGCCTTCCAATGCCTCTCCTTCCCTCCTCGAAGCCTCCCTCCCCCCCCCCCCCCCCACTCTCTCTCTCTCTCTCTCCCCTCGCCCCCCGCTGGCTGGGTGTCCTTGCTCATTAACTTGTATAGTGAGGGGATCAATTAATGAGAGGCGTCCCGGCCCACAAAGGCTTACAGACTCCCTGCGAGGCTGGCTGAGGTGAAGGAGGCCTGTTGGGTGATGTGTTAGGGCGGCGGGGTATTGGTGGCGTGTGGTGGAAGACCGTTCATCAGTAAACAAGTGTGTGTGTGTGTAACGTGTTTCAGTGCTTTATCAATTCTTTGTATGTATGTATTATTTCAAGGTGTTATTCAAATGTTCTTTTGTGTCGTGATGTTTGTCGATCAAGAGTTATGTGTACGTGATTTGCGTCCCGTGGGCTTGCCAATAATGAACGTACACACGCTTTTCATTTACGTACGTACACACCCTAAACTTACGTGTGTGTGTATGTGTGTGTGTGTGTGTGTGTGTGTGTGTGTGTGTGTGTGTGTGTGTGTGTGTGTGTGTGTGTGTGTGTGTGTGTAGCGTTGCCTTGGCATGGTATCTGCGGTTCATCACTATGTCTTTTATTTGCAAAGGATCCATCATTTCATTTTCGGGGAAGACATTCAGGATGTAAATGTTGAAATGAAGATGAATGACCAACTACCTTGAATATGGCTTTTTATACAAATATTCACTGCTCTCTCTCTCTCTCTCTCTCTCTCTCTCTCTCTCTCTCTCTCTCTCTCTCTCTCTCTCTCTCTCTCTCTAAACTACTCACTACCACCTAGCACTTATGAAATCAAAAGTTACTGACGCCTGAATGTATACTATAAACTTACTTCTAAGAGAGTTCGATCTGTCTGTCTGTGTCTGTCTGTCTGTCATGAAAGGATTTGAACGCTAACGCCATTTAACGCTGAATGGTAGTGAACCCGGAAGAAAAATTACGAAATCCCAAACATTCCAACACTATCAAAATTTATAAAAAAAATATATATATATTGCAAGAAAAATCGTGAGTCTGGCTTGTCGATATGTGCTGACGTGGTGCCCTTATTGCTCGGACACTACATGTTATCTGTGAACAACGCTTACTCTGTTATTTCCTGTTATTTGTATGTATGGCTTATGTGGGAGAAGGGATAGGGAAGGGAAGGGAAGTGTAGGGAAGGGAAGGGATGAAAAGCTGAATCAAGGAATGGGAAATAATGGAAAGGGAAGGGAATGGAACCCAGCTATAGAGATTGTTATTTCATTATTCTTATTAGGTAAGTAATGGTTAATACTATTCAATATCATAGTTATCAAAAAACTGAGTCCAGATTTATGACCAGCATACCGATGAATCCTTTTGTACTAATTTTCATGAGTTGTGTCGAAATTTTTACCAAACCTGAACCTAACCTAACGTTTCCCGCCCCTTAGACTTATTGGCTGAAATCATGTTTTTTTAATAACTCGAAAAATATGAGGTTTTAGTAAAATATGTATTGGATAAAAAAGAAACAGCAAAAGACGAGCACTCTTTTGAAATATAATGAAATGGAATTAGAATAAGTTAATGAGTTGTAATTCATTAACAGTTATAGAAAGAAAAGACAAAAATTAATTAATTATATTGTATAGATTTATGGTAAATGGTATCTTTGTATTTTTATTATAAGAGACCAGCATCACACAGTAAAGTTAAATAATAATTATTTCCATTGTTCCTATAAAGCAAACAAAGCAAACACACAAACACTCGACTCGGGAAACATTCACTCAGACTCCGATTATAATGAATCCGCTTTATCCAGACCACATACGTAAGGTGTATTGCAGGCCAGGATGGTTAAGGAAACTTTTCATATCTTTGTGAGGAAGGTAATGACATAGGTATAATAATGATAAGTGCGTACATTACATGGTACTAAGAACACATGTGGTTACCATGGTAGTGGAGTGTAGACACACGGACAGCCTCGTTAGATTCAGTAAGACTTGCTGTCTGTTCTTCCTTTGTACATAACACCCATAATGATGATGGTCGATAATTAATTGAAAATTAACCAAAGAGCGAAAGGGGTTCGAACATCTCATACTGTTAGTGTAAAACCTTGAAACTTAATGATAACCAGTACGAGTAAAGATTACCAACCGTTAGCCCTGTTAGCCTAAAGGGGCGTCCACACGGTATAACAGTGTTCATCAGACAAACAGTGTTACCATATCATACTACGTAGCAGGATGATGCCACAAACACAGCCGAGGAAAACTGATCTGGCAGCACTGTTTGTTGCCAGATCAGTTTTCCTCGACTCTCCATGCATGACGTCATCCTGCTACGGAGTATGATATGGTAACAGTGTTTGTCCGACGCCCGGTGTTCGAGCACGTGGACGCACCTTAACACGCACCACTCTACCCTCCGAGGATACAACCATGCTAGAAAAGATCGTAAGTATTCCATTTTGTTTATTTGAACAGCTGCAGTACAGTAGAGTGCCGGGGGGGGGGGGGTGGCAGGGGGGGTGCAGCAACCCGAGCGGGCCGCGAGCAAAGGATTCAAACCCAAGAAACCATCCAAGTTTTGTTGCGAGTGAGGCATCAGCATGACACTCACACACCTCCAACACAATACTTCGCCTCACACTCAACACTAACTCCCTGGGAACACTGCCAAGCTACAAAAAAGCGTAACAACCAATCTATAATGAAGGTTCGTTCGACACGTCTCACTCGGAGCGTCTGTCTGCTTCACTCACACTACCCACAGCTTACACACTCAGCCGCTCCGCTCCGTCCCTTACCTCGCCTCGCCTTGCGTTGCTCCAAGCGTCTAGGCAGCCGGTCCTGCGGCACGCCAGTCCGAGGCTGCGCCATACACCAGAGACTTAGTGGACTCAGTGGACTCGCAGTAAAGGCTACGAGTCTGTATTCACACCAACACACACCGACACACCCCAGTACCCGCGGCGGACTGATGTGGACTGGACAGCAGGTGGCAGCAGAGGGTCATGTGACCACCCACGTGACCACCCACGTGACCACCGCTGCTCACCGCCCCGCCATGACTTGCTACACACCATCAGACTGTGGACTTAATGGTGTTTCTTTTGTACTACATGGATGTGCAAGGTGTAACTTTAGTAGTATATTTATCATTATTATCATTATTATTATTATTATTATTATTATTATCATTATTATTATTATTATTATTGTTATTATTGTTACATGTACACTAACATTACAGCTACCTACGATTATTGAGCAAGTCGGCCATTGTCTGGTGAGGCCGCTGGAAAGGGATCTAAGAGAGTCGCGTTGACAATGGTGTTCCTTGGGTGTCGGTGTTGTGCAAACATTATTCCCACCGTCAAATATCTCCCACAAGGTTTTCCTTTACACCGATATCTGCATGGACTAAAATCAACACAATTTACTTTATTCTACGTGAAAAGCGTTAGGAGGAAGTAAAGTAGAGTAATGAGTAAGAAGTGATACACCAACATTGTGAGTGTAAGCACAAGCAAGACTGATTTAATAACAGTTTCCACCTTTCTTCTACTGTTCTCATCGCTTTCTTACATCATTTCATCGTGTTAGAAGAAGTGACGAAGGCTATTTTTAGAAAGGTCTGCCTTCCATAATAAATAGTTGCTGTGACTACTTCACACACATTATTACAGCTGCGCGAACAATGGAATTACCGTTGTTAGTGTAATTATTAATCCAACCCTTCCTCTCCCCTTCTTACCACATGATTACGGCTTTTTGTGAGGCGAGGCAAGAAATAAGTGAATATATCAGAAACACAAATATGCTATACTGATGTAATACTTCTGACTCGTTACTATAATCTATCTACTCCATTTGTATCATAACTCAGTTCACAGACAACAGAGTAACATTAATTTTATCCATACAAGTCCAAACAGATACAAACAATACGTAAAATGAATGAAATTAAAACTTAGTGGGAGATACTTCATACTGTGACCTTTTTTCTATTCTATTTTATGTTTATCTATTTTCCTTTTGCACAACACCGGCGCCACATGACCTTAGTGGCACCTCACCGACCCGCAGTAGTGGTGGTGATGTGGTGGTGGTGATGGTGCCGTCTTTGTGGTGGTGATGATGGTGGTGATGGTGATGGTGAAGGTGGTCTCCCATTACAGAAAAGCAAGCTCCTGGGGTTAAATTTCCCTTCACACTATAAAGTTCCCCCTCGTCCCCCTCGCCTCACCATGCCAAGGAAGGGAAGGGAAGGGAAGGGCGGCCACAAAGCTCTCTTACTCTGCACCTTAAGACAAAAAACTCCTTTCTTTCAATCAAACAATGTGAATCAATACAAAGCAACACTACAACACTACAACCGCCTTCAAACCCCATCACAACACCTCAGAACACCCCATCACAACACTTCAGAACACCTCGGAACACCCCATCACAACACCTTAACCTCATCACAACACCTTAACCTCATCACAACACCTCAGGACACCTCATCACAACACCTCAGAACACCCCAGAACACCCGATCACAACACCTTAATCTCATCACAACACCTCAGGGCACCCCGTCACAACACCCAAAATCCCCTTTAGGTCTATGTCATCATTATGTGTCGGTTAGTAAAATGTTGTAACCTTGTTTGGCCTGACTGACCCCCTCCTACCCACCCACCCTACCCCCCTCCACTCCGTCTCATGGCTGCCTAAAGATCAATCTCTCAGTGTTTCAATACAGTGTGTCAGCCTTGCTTGCCTCGCCACAACCTATCAAACCTAATGACAACAATGTTCACTATGTATTATTAATTTTTCTATTTTACTATTCACGTAGCGATGAAGTGCAGTATGAATAAATGAAAGGAGACGCCAGACATGCACACCACCATCACTACCACCACCACTACTACCACCACCACTATTACCACCATCACCATCACCACCATCGCCACCACCGTCAACAGCAACAACAAACTAGAAAAAATATTGACTTCTCTCTAAGCGTACATTACATACAACAAAACCTAGCTAGTCGAGGCGCCACACATCCTCTTCTAGTAGTATACATTAGACTATTATATTATATCGACTATTTTGAACAACAATGAATATTCTTTATATATATATCAAAAAAAGGTAAATGTTTCCAAGTGATGATTATTTTTTTTTCTATATCGGGGTTGTTTTTCGTATTTTTCCATCTCCTTGTAAAGTTTAGTTCCTCGGTCAAGACAAAAAAACCTGATATTTGTGCCAGTTATGTTTTCCTACAACACTTTCCACTGTCCTAAAGTTGTTCCAAAGTTTGTACATTATAACCCACCACCTGCAAAGTTCCTCCTCATCCACACTGTGACCTGCTGACCACCTTAGCTGATCTCCCATTGGACAGCACGCTAGACTATATCAGGTCACTTAGGATGAGTTTCTGTAACTTGGGTCCATCCTCGTCCCTGTAGTGTAAGAAGGCGTACGGCACACCCTCGATGTAGGCCACGTTTCCCGCCAGCTGTTTCACGTCCTGCAGCATCAACTTCCCGTCTCGCTGGTCCCATTTCACATCCACATCGTTGATTTTACCGGAGATAACGCGCGGACCTGTGTTGCGCTTGAAGGGGACTTGAGGTGTTGCTATGATATTCGGGGTGTACTGCGGTTTGGTTCCCTTCAGATCCGTGTACTGTGGGTATCTGACTTCGAAGGGCGTCCTGAGCCTGGTTTCTGGTAGTGGAGGAAGGTCAGAGTTCCATGAGTTAGCGGCGCCGATGCGAGAGGGCATGACCTTGATGGGCGGGCTGTTGAAGCGACTAGAGAAGGTCGATTTGGTGGCCATGGCAAGGCCGTGCGTCTGTCTCATGGCGCGTCTGTGGAAGGAAGAGGAAGACGTGATGTGATGTGACGTGTGTATGTGTTTGCGTGAGATAGAGATAGATATATAGATAGATAGAGAGATAGAGAGATGAACAAATGTATACTCTTTACCTCACACACACACGCACACACACACACACACACACACACATACACACACACACACACACACACACACACACACACACACACACACACCACCCACCTGAAGAAACTCTCACTAAGAAGGGCAAGGATTGACGTGATGATGCCGATAGCGAAGAGGACGTAGGTGGTGTAAAGATCCTTATTTTCAAGGGCGCGTTCCTTGAAGCCCTTCGGGAGGGTACACACAGGACTGCTGGACGTGGCACTGTTCCGTAAGTAGTTAAGGATCCCGAAGATGGAGAGACGACGGAAGCTGCGATGAGGAGAGACAAAGATGAGATGAAGGAGCGACGGGAAGGAGAGAGGTACAAGGTGAACAAAGGGGAAGAGGATGTAAGTAGGAGAATTAGAGAGAATCATATAAAAAATAGCAGTGAAAAGAAGAAAAAAAGTTAAGATTAGAAGAAGAGAAGGAGGGATGGAGGTCTGTATAAGATTATAGAAGATGGGATAATAAGTTTTTCTTCTTCTTAATATAAGGGAGGAAAATAAAAAAAGGGAGGGAATAAGAGGAATAAGAGGAATGGTGGAAGATATTAGATTAGTAAATGAAAGGAGTTTGAGGGAAAAATAAGCTAGTACAAAGAGAGAGAGAGAGAGAGAGAGAGAGAGAGAGAGAGAGAGAGAGAGAGAGAGAGAGAGAGAGAGAGAGAGAGAGAGAGAGAGA
>JAXIVD010004421.1:17500-20000 GCA_036785275.1 Cancer borealis | reverse complement strand
TTCAACTTTTTTTTTCTTTTTCCTGTCACTTCTTTGTTCTCTTTGTCCCATTTTCTTCCCTCAAGCCCTCTTTCCCTTCCTTCACGCCCCGCCCAGCCCCGTCCCGACCCACACACCTCATTATTGAAGGGCTTGAGTAGGGCATCAGGCTTCGGGGTGTATTCAGGCCGCTTCACCAGCATGCCGAAGGACGTGGTGCCCAGCAGGTGCGAAAACTCCACCACTTCCTTCCGCATCTCTGTCACCGTAACGGGCATCAGGGTGAGCTCAGCCTCCTGCAGAGCGAGGGAAAGGCAGACTGGTGACCTTGTGAGGGAAGGGATGGTGAGAATAGGGAAGGAATGAGAGGACTGTGAGAGGAAGAGATGGTAAGAATAGGGAAGGAATGAGAGGGATGAGAAAATAGGGAAGGGATAAGAGGACTTTGAGAGGGAAGGGATGGGAAAATAGGGAAGAGATGAGAGGGCTGTATTAGGGAAGGAATGGTAAGAATAGGGAAGGGAATGGCAGGACTGTGAGAGAGAGATGGGGAAATAGGGAAGGGGTGAGAAGGGAAATTAAAAGTGAGGAAAGGGAATAATTGTTGAGGGAATAATGGGTGGTTTAGATTTTCGATTTTATGGAAGGAGAAAGGGAAGTAAAGGAGAGAGAAGGAAAATTGTCAGGGCAGCTCCGGTCTCACTCAAACTTGATATAAATGAAGTTATTAGGAAAGGACTTCATTTTCATATTCATTTATTCATTTAGTTGGCTTTGCAGTAGTGAATAATCGATTTTATATTCATACGTAAAAGTACAACATTCCTATCCCATCATCAAGAGGTAAGTAAGATTGTGTTTGTAAATTAGAACACTTGGTAGTAGTAGTGTTGTTGGTAAGTGTTTCAAATTACTTAAGCGAAACACAGAAGGAATAACGACTTACTTCCGTCAATTATGAAGTACTACATAACTACTACGCTAACACACCACTTGACTGACTGACTGACGAGTATCGCTTCACTTTTTAACTGAACTGACTTACTTTGAGAGCGAAACTAAAAGAAAGAAAACCCAAGAAAACGGCTGACTCATGCTAGTGCTTTTTTATTTATTTATTTATTTATTTATTTATTTATTTTTTTGCTTACTTCCGGAACTGTTTTTTACTTTATCTATAACTTTCATTTTCTTCTTGGAACGTAAGTAAGTGTTTTGTAGTGGCAATGTTTTATGTAGCGATAATTGTTACAGAGGGGGGACAGGGGACAGATAACTATTTTTCTGTCTGTTTGTCCGTCCGTCTGTCTGTCTGTCTGTCTGTTTCTGCCATAACAAGAATATTATCGTACTATTACGTTTGTAGTTTAAGATAATACGTCCAATTATAAAGCAGAGACACACACAAAGAGATAGATAAGGAGATAAAAAGAAAAGAGAGAGAAAGAGAAAGAAAAAGAGAGTACATACTACCACCACCACCACCAGCACCACCAGCACCACCACCACCACCCACCTCGTTTTCAATCAGCTGCAGGGCGCCTCTCCACCCGTTCTTCCCCTTCACACCCACCAAGTTGTCCCGCGCCACTACGGGTTCGGGCGTGAAGTTGAAGTAGCCAGCGAGGGCGTTCATCACATTCCAACTCATGCCTTCACCCTTTACGCCGCCACGCCCACCACTCTGCGTTATCTCCAGGAAGGGCAAGTACTGTTTTGAAGCCAAGACGAGGACGAGGACGACGACGAGGGTGAGGACGATGGCCAGGTAAAGGTGAGGAAGATAGGGTATACTTATATAATGGTTCAAGTTTAAGGTTCATTCAGTGCTTCAAGTCTGTGGTTCAAAGTGGTTCTCGTGTGTGTGTGTGTGTGTGTGTGTGTGTGTGTGTGTGTGTGTGTGTGTGTGTGTGTGTGTGTGTGTGTGTGTGTGTGTGTGTGTGTGTCAGGAGGTTTCACTAACAACACCTGCAGGAGTTTTCAAGGGCAGAAACAGGGTGGTAGGTAAGGTTACTACAGTGTATAGTTAGTTAGTTAGCTACCAGTGCCCTTAATACCTTTCATACTCTGTAGAAAATGTTGAATAGAACTAAAAAATAAAAATACGTCTACAAGTTATTTTTCTAAGTAACTAAATAATTCCTGACTGATGAACAAACACTAATGAAAATATAAATAAAAATCTTACCACACTATGGGATGGAAAAACAACAACAACAAGAACAATAAGTAAGTATCTACATAACACATAGAAAATCCTACAGAAAGAACTTACAGAGAACCTACATAACATACAGCAACATTAAAAATACCAAAGGGCCTCCATAGATCATAGAATGTTAGGAGGAAGAGGAGGAAGAAGAAGAAGAAGAGGAGGAGGAGGAGGAGGAGGAGGAGGAGGAGGAGGAGGAGGAGGAGGAGGAGGAGGAGGAGGAGGAAGAACTTACATTGATGACTGCAATTTTGATAGGTCTTCCTTCCAGGTTATGGGAGACGATCTTCTCTTCTCCTTCCAGACCCT
>JAXIVD010004420.1:5000-36121 GCA_036785275.1 Cancer borealis | reverse complement strand
GTTGTTGTTATTATTATAAATATTATTATTATTATTATTATTATTATTTACATCATCATTATTATTATCGTTATTATCATTCCTGTTATTATTGTTAATATTAGCATTATTATTATTATTATTATCATTATTACTGATACTACTACTACTACTACTACTACTAATAATAATAATAATAATAATAATAATAATAATAATAATAATAATAATAATAATAACAATAACAATAACAATAATAATAATAATAATAATAATAATACCACTCACTCACTCACTCACTCACTCACTTAAAAAAAAAATGTAATGATCCCTAAACAAATTAATACACCTCTACATTTTCCAACACTTTTCACCTGCATGGAAGTCTACCCTCATCCCTCCCTCGCTGCGGTCCATCTCTGAAGAAGGCTTGGTGTAGGGCCAAGACCTTGAATTATTAGCTGCTAGTTATGCCTCCATTATTTTTCTTTACTGGCTAATAAAGTCGGTGTTTGGTGTTCCTCCCACCTCGCCTCCTCCAGGATTGGTTACTGGAGGGAAGAGTGACCGCAGGGGAGGGTTGGAGGAAGTGTGTGGGAGGTGGAGGAAGGAGGAGTGTGTGAGAGATGGTTCAGGGAAAGAGAAGGGTGTGGAGTTTGGAAATGGAGAAGCATTGAAGAGAGTGTGTGTGTGTGGGTGGGTGTGGGTGTGAGAGAGTGAGAAAGAGAGAGAGAGAGAGAGAGAGAGAGAGAGAGAGAGAGAGAGAGAGAGAGAGAGAGAGAGAGAGAGAGAGAGAGAGAGAGAGAGAGAGAGAGAGAGAGAGAGAGAGAGAGAGATGTATATATATTTATTTAATATACAATTTATCTATTTACTTATTTATTTATTTATTTATTTATTTATTTGTTTATTTATTTATTCATTTATTTATTTATTCATTTATATCATTGAGTTACTAGAGTTTTTTTTATCTTGCATTTCTAGTATCCAATTTTTTTCTTGTTCTTCTTGTTCTTGTTGTTGTTGTTCTTCTTTTTCTTTTCCTTCTTTTCCTTCCATTCTTGCCCTAATTCCTGGCCTTCAGCTTCTCCCTTCATAGTCATCTTTCTCCTCATAAACCTTTCCTTCTTCCCTCGTAACCTTCCCCTCCCCCACCAACCACCAACAACTTCTCTCCATCACTCCCTCTCTCCCTCCCTCCCTCCCTCTCTTCATATCTCATTTCCTAACTTCATCTTTTTATATAGCGATTTTTTTTTGCGGATGTATTTACCAAATCTTTGTTTTGTATACTAAAACGTTTATTTGTTTTGTATATACTCATATTCACCTAAAAACTAATTACTGCCACGAAATAGATGTGTTTATTTTCTTTATTAATTATAGACAAAGGAGCATCATTCAATTCCCTGATAACATATGATAGAGAATTACATATCCTTTTCTTACTCTCAAAAGAATTCCGAATATACAAAAGTGGCATTGATTACAAGTTTATCGTTCTTCATTTATTACTTCACGTTACTTATGAACCTTTTTTTCTATACGTACAAAATAAGCACACTATAAGATTAAGGAAACATGCTTATATAATATACATTTAAACACGTTAGAAAATATGGATATAAAGGTTAATAAAGGGACTATTAGTATTTATTTTTGTTACATTGCATACCATTATTGTTCACTGAGAACCAAAGTAACGAGGAACCAAAGGAGGACGGGAGGAAAATATTGTCAGTGAGGGAAAAATTTGTGGGTGTGAAGGAGGCAAGGAAACGATAAATCCAGGTGACAACAGTTTCCGGGGAAGAAGGAGGAAGAGGAGGAGAAGAAAGATGATAAAGAAGATGAAGAAGAAAGAGAAGAAGAAAGAGGCAGGAAAGGGAGGAGAAGTAGATGGAACTAAGAGTAGAGAGAGAGAGAAGAGAGAGAGAGAGAGAGAGAGAGAGAGAGAGAGAGAGAGAGAGAGAGAGAGAGAGAGAGAGAGAGAGAGAGAGAGAGAGAGAGAGAGAGAGAGAGAGAGAGAGGAGAGAGAGAGAGAGAGAGAGAGAGAGAGAGAGAGAGAGAGAAGAGAGAGAGAGAGAGAGAGAGAGAGAGAGAGAGAGAGAGAGAGAGAGAGAGAGAGAGAGAGAGAGAGAGAGACGATACTACACCAACCTCCAAGCACGTTATGTTCGCTTACGTACCTCCTTTAAGCCGAACGCCAGGTATCGTAAGACCGTTATCGTCCAGTCCACAGCGTGTCCCTGCGACTGGCTGTCAGATAAACAAAGAGGCAGTGACCGTCTCCACCGCGCCCGCCTCCGTGTACTCCATTCACGCGCTTGTACAGGGTAACAAAAGAGCAGTGTGTGTGTTGGGATAGTTGCAGAAGCTCAGTCCTTTCTCCTATCACCTCTTCTCGATTCCCTCTCCCTCTCGCCTCCTTTCGATCCCCATTCCCCTTCCCGCCTCTTCCTCCCGGCGATCCTCCTCTCGCAGCCTTCACACGAGCCATTCCCTTCCGCCTTATGTCACGCACTCGGCCGCACTATCAGATTGTGTATCATGGCGCCGGGAATTGGATGCAGCGAGCGGCTTGCTTTACGAGGTGCAGCGGTGGTGGTGGTGGTGGTGGTGGTGGTGTTATGGTGGTGTTATGGTGGTGGCCAAGGGTGACCTGTGTGTGTGTGTGTGCGTATTTGGGTGTGTGTAAGACGTAATAACAATAATGATATTAATAACACTAATAATAATAATGATAATAACGATAATGATAATACTTGCAATAATAGTGTCAGCAACAACAACGTGGAATAATTGAGTGGAGTGATATTAGGTGTTGCAGCAGTGGTATCCTGTGCATGGAAGGCGTTGTGGTGCCGAGGCTAACGACCACTAAACCTTGGATGAGAGTAATACTGAAGTTATAAAAGTGTAGCCCAAGTTGAGGCAGGAAGGCGAAGGAAGCACAGAAACCTTCAATAAATAATACAATATGACTGTTTTTTTTGTTTTGTTCTTAAGTTGAATGAAAAGATGGTGTGTAATTTTTATGGGGTTAAGTTTATTAGGCAGATAATTAGACAGGTGACAGATGGATGATAATTATGGCACCTCCTTCTTTCATCCATATTCTTCCTTCATCCATGTGACACGTGGATGTAACTCCCTCGCTGAGATAATAATTTCATCCACCCAGTTATGTGGATCTGGCTGGGTAGACGTTAGTGGAAGTGGAATTCATTAATTTAAAAGCCACTTCTTCCTCATCCTTTCTCTCTACAAAACTTTATTCATTGTTGTGTAATGAGTAATTTTTTCAAGAATCCTTACATCGTCTTCGTAACAGCTTGCATGAGTGAAAGTGTGAGAGGAAGGTAGTGTGTGGGGGGGGGTGGAGGGGTGTACTAGATCAATGGGCTAGCAATAAAACAAGAAGATTAAGCTATTGATATACACTTACACATGCATCTCGCGCTTGTCATTGGTGTCAAGATTGGAAGAAGAGAAACGCGAGGCTGAAGCACACTGTCATCTGGTAGTGAGGAATGCAAACTTGATATCGTCCTTGAGTGAACCTTGATTACTGTTCACAATACGTCTTGATCCCTTATGATAGAATTAATCGAAGAATAACATTGTTTAAGAAGGTCAGGCTCCAAACGGACATGATAATTAAGAAATGCTGGGAAAAAAAATGTACTGTTACAAATATTTAATCATGATAAGTCAGTGATAATGTAAAAACAGCATTAATATAAACTCGAAAAAGATATAATGTATACGAATTAATTGTTGTATAAGGAATGAGTATTGACATAAACGTTATCTGAAGAAAAAATTGATGTATAGAAAACACTTGAATGGTAAGAATGATGAATGAACGTAAAGCAGAACAGTTACCAAGGAAGCATTTGTGAACTGTAATTTGAAAGGTCATGAACAAACCTGATGAAGTAACAATCTTAACTTTTGACCCATCCGTGTGTGTGTGTGTGTGTGTGTGTGTGTGTGTGTGTGTGTGTGTGTGTGTGTGTGTGTGTGTGTGTGTGTGTGTGTGTGTGTGTGGGGGTGGGTGGGTGTGTGTGGGTGTGGGTGGGTAGGTGTGAGTGTGGGTTTGGGTTTGGGAGAGAGAGAGAGAGAGAGAGAGAGAGAGAGAGAGAGAGAGAGAGAGAGAGAGAGAGAGAGAGAGAGAGAGAGAGAGAGAGAGAGAGAGAGAGAGAGAGAGAGAGAGAGAGAGAGAAAAAAAATTGAGATTATTAGTTCCCACCCCATCATCCACATTCTTTATCCAGTTTAAAGGCAAGATAACAATCGTAACATACTCTTCCATTCACAGGAAGGAACAAAGTCAAGCTTCATTACATCTAGAGAGAAAAACAAAACATTACACTGATTACACACCCAGTGACCTTTTCCACTTAACCTTAAAAACAGCATAACATTAATTCACAAACGTCCTTCACACACATATTCCTCACGTAACTTCAACGCATATTGAATAGCAATCTTATGAATATTCAGCAAGGACTGAACTCATTTAGAAGGCCGAGGGAGGAAGAGAAAAGGAATAGTTTTCTGTTACACATAAATAACTATGGAATATATACGCGAGAAACATATCTAGGAAATGATTCAGCCTTGACAGAAGGAAACCCAATCAGAGTAGCCGGTCCATTCTCCATCTTGCTCCGCTCGCTGCTCCACCAATGACAGCGCTCCTCTTTCTTGGGTCCCTCACTTCTCACCCAATGAAACTCTCTCTCCATCCTGTGAGTGAAGGTTCTGTCTTGTTTATTTACCGACGTCACAGATACGTCAGGGAGGAAGTAAAGGTCAGTGAAGGAGGAAACAGATAGACTTGTGTGACTTAGACTGTGTTACCTGCTCACTGTGTACAATTACCTGCTGTGTTTCCCTTTTAACTATTGGTGATAGGAGGAAGGAGTGAAGGTGATGGTGGGTAGCGATTCCACTTTCACTTATCTCATTATGCATAGAAGGTTTTATTGATGAGGAAGACATGTTGGCGTTGATGTGGGGTCTCTGCTGTACTGAATGTTACCTAGATACACCTGTGGATTACCTGGTTGTTATGTAGATGTTGTGGTGTTGGTCTTAAGGTTAGAAACAGGTGTTGTGATGCTGTTAAGGTGGTTATACAGACTGGTGTGTAGTCTTGTGCAGGCCAGGGTCACTCTAGTGCTATGTGGCAAGACTGTTTGTGTTCCGGGATTAAGTGAAAATTTTGTAAATGTAAGGCGTTTGTGATAAGGAAAATAGTTTGTGAAGTATTATAGTATAGTTGAGTACGTGTGGAAAATTTTGACTCATGTATAAGGAAAGTTTAAGGATGAATTTATTGTGATTTTCCATAAATATGTCTCACTGGCAAACAGAACCTTACCTAACCTAACCTAACCCTCAACCCTTCCCCAGTGTTGAATATATGAGTGTATAGTATGACATAATAGCACTAGCATATTTTCTTATAGATATGGTGCTGAGACGAGGCATGTGATGAGGCAGCATCATGGACAGCCTCCACCTGCGATTCCTCAGCATCTGGGACGAAGTGGTGGAGAACTGGCACTTCCTGTGTGACCTGGTGACTGCAAAGCTACCTAAGTAAGTACACACACGGCTAGGTTCCCTAAGCATCAAGAATAAATTTACCCGCTTATTGCATGAAGCAGATATTTGTTCATCTTTTTTTTACATTAGAATTAATTAATTAAAGTGATATTAATTTTTGTAAGAATGTTTTCATGAATATAAATGTTTAAAATAGACTCCAGAGAACAGTTGATTAAAAAAAGAACAGTATTATATCCTAGTTCATGTAGTTATCCTTCATCTTACAACATCATACATTGACAGGCGACAAAATGCAGTTGGTGTGTCTTCCGGCAACCCGAGCCAAGACTCAGACGGGCGGGTGTGGGTGGAAGTGGGCGGGCCGGGTCTTCGGCTGCGGGTGATGCACCTTCACCCGGCCAACCCATCCATTGTTGAGGCCTTGATCACCCGGGCAGCCGAGGCAAGACTCAGTGATCAGGAGGATGTGTTCAAGGTGCCAGCAGATGATGAGGTGAATATGATAATGGTATAATTAATTATATAATTATGATAAGTGATTCTTATTAATACAATCACTAAACATCTTTGATTTATTTATTTTATACAGATTTTTTTATTATTTTGTTACTGAAGCTCTTTTTCTCATACAGTTTTTTGGTAATTTGACATTTTGTGCTTAATATTTTCATCATTTAGGCATATTTTTATGATTAAAAAGTTTCAAGAATTATACTGAAGTAATGTACTGTAGGTCATAAAGTAACATAGCTGGGTGGTTTACATATACCATGTTGTTACTGCTAAACCCAAATATTTCAATAACCATAAGTACACAGTGAAAGTATTAAAATGTTAATTCACTTGAGTCATTTTTTCCTCTCGTGTCGCTCAGATCTCCTTGGCGTCGCTGGAAGACTATTGGTTCAACCACTGGGAAGGTCCCTTCGTCACCCCCGACTCCAACCAAAACACTGTCAACTTCAGAAGGTCACGGAGGAGCCTCAGAAAATCAAAGAGGAAATTCCGTTGTTCAGTCTGCCATAGAAAGGTATTTTTTATCCAAGTTTTCTGTCGCAGCATTCAAGAAATAATAGTAATAGAAAATATAACAAAGCTGAAAGTTGGTATTATGAAAAATGGGGAAATAAAATAAAATAAAATAAATTATTTTTGTAACTTCAGTATTAAGTGTTCCCATTACTCACTTTGTTTATAGTGAAATGCAAAAGGGAAGTCACAAGTAAAGTAAATAGATAGAGTGGCTGAGTATTGGAGGGAGAGAGGTGACAGGTCATCATTGTCTTAGATTGTGGGAGCTGACGGCCACCATGACCTCCAAGAGCCTCCGTGTTTTGAGCGAGACAATGTGTTGGCTCACGTTCCCTCCGTCAAGCTGGAGACAACGATAACTCCTAAGATGGATGACTTGGCGGGGGGCAGCTCAGATGAAGAGGGAACCAAGTCAACTATTAACGAGGATTTGCTGTCCAGGTGAGGGTGTTTGAATTGCAGGTTGTGTGTGTGTTTATACAAGCCCAGTGTATGTCTATCTTTTCTATCTAATGTCTCTGATGCCTTGTTTCCTTTACCTATTATTTCTCTCATGCATCCATCTATAGAAGTATTAAACAGCCATGGCAACATCACATATATGTATACTATATTGAATGTCTGAATTTTTGTGACTAAATTCAGGAAAATAGTTGTTGCATTTTTCACATTATCATACAAAATCATGTCTATATCAAAACATCTGCATTTTCAGCCTGTTACATTGTATTATTCATTTTGCATTCTTGATTGAATTATTTGATAGCATGTAATTTTGCACTCTTGATTGATCTGTTATGACTGCATGTAATTTCACACAATTTGCAAGATAAAGCATACCAAGTCATGCATTTAGCCCATTACTCACTACCTTATAAAGACAATGACTGTACTGCACGCCTCCTCACAGGTATAGTGCCAGTGATGAGCAGCTTGCAAGGGCACACCGCGTCATGGACAATGAACTGCGCACAAGCTTCTCCTTGTTTGCCGAGGAGTCTGTCACCCAGGATATTATTGATGGCGTCAGCATGAGTATTAATGATGGAAGCAGCTCTCCTGATGCCTCCTTGCGTCTAGCACCTCCTTTCTACAGCCCAAGGCAGTCCAGGTCATGTCCTTGTAGCCCTAAGCTTTCAAGTCGTAATCACAGCCCAAAGTCTAATGCCGGGAGCCCAAAGCCACAGTCCAGATCAGGCAGTTCTAAATTTTCACTAAGCAGCTCCTTGATGGCTATACATAGACAAGCTTCAAACTCCTTGAGGCCTGACTTCATGCGGTTTGATTCCGGGAAGAGCGATTTTGGTGGTTCTAAGAGTGGCTCCCAACAGAGTAGTTTGAGGAATGAACTGCGACACACCAAGTCCAGCGGAGAGGCACAGCGTGGTAACCTAGATGAGTCCCTGGCAGACCAAGCATCAGGTGAACCATTGAAAGGAGAACCTGCTCGCCAAGACACACCCAGGAATGCCTTACACGAGAGTCATTCACTACCCACATTGAAATTAGCAAAAATGTCAATGACGTACAAGGGTGGCGTAGTAGTGAACCAGGAAAGAGAGTCAACGTTTGGACAGTACTCGGACTCAACCAGACTCATCACCGAAGGGGCTTGTGCTCTTCCCTCCACCCCTGAGGATACCATCTTGCCCGAGGACCTCACAGGATCCTCACAGACTCTCCCAGACGTTGTGCCGAGATATGATGCCTCGTCCTCACCCCTCACCCAGATCTTAGAGTCCAAACCTTCAATATCTGTAACACCATCATCTGTGGAGGACTTTAGGGTCTATAATAACTTCAATCATAAAGAAGGATTTATCAACTTAGGATTTGATGGGCATGAGGAGAGCTCAGATTTTGCTGACATTAATGAAGTATACGGTGCTAAAGGTGTTAGTTTAGAAGCCAGTCCCTCCTGGAACAGACGAGGATCAGCCGAGAGTGATATAGACATAGGAAAGAGTAATATTCAGATGAACATTGACACGGTACATGCCATCTCCATTGGTCACTCCCCTCAAGGCCAGGATGTTGCCATGTCCTTAGAAGTGCCTCCCCTGCAGCCACAAGAACAAGGTGAGTGATAGTGGAAAGTGTGCATTGTTTGGGTATCAAGTTAAGGTTAGTTTTTTGTTTAACTTTAAAGCACTCTTAAAACATAGGAAAATTGTGCCTGTCTTTTTATAATCATTTGGGTCATGATTTGAATACATGTTCAATAGAAATATATGCATGGAAACACCTTCTAAAGATGTTTAAGGCTGTGTCATTGCTCGTTCATTCACTATGTTCAAGCACAATCATCCTACCTTGCTCCACAGACACTCCTCTTTCATTCAATGCTTCTTAACAGTAACATGTATTTTTATCATCATCTTATAACAATGTTGCAGAGGCCAAAGGTGGAAGCAGTGTGTGTGAGGATGGAGACAACACATCCTTCAACAGCTTTGCCACAGCCTCCACAGCCAGCCCTTCCCCGTCACCACACATCAACCCAGCTGACGGCTTGCCCGCTGCACCGCGTCGTCTCATCATTGAGGAGACGGAGGAGGAGGATCAGGTCCCTTATGACCACATGCACGTGGCTCGTCAGATGGTGTTTTGGTGGCAGAAACCCAACCCAAGTCAGGATGAGTTTTGTCAGAACACAGCCGAGTGCAGAGTGAAGGTATGTGAGGAAGGATTAACTATTTTCTTGAGGCTACTGAGTTCAAAATGTAGTAATTGTGTTCAGATCATGTTAACAATGGGAGATAAAATTTTTAAAAAATGATGATAATTGGGATGTCTGTTGAGGTGAAGTTTATGTGTCAATGTGAAGAACAGATACATAATCTTCCTAACTTTCTTTTTTCTTTTACTTTTCATTGTCATACAACATCAAAGGAAAGTCTCAAAACATTTAATCTCTCATTCTGAATTATTATTATTATTATTATTTCAGCAAAAGCCATTGTTACTGTTCCTGCATGGGATGGGCAGCAGCAGCGACCACTGGCGGCAGCAGCTGTGGTACTTTGTTACTCGAGGCTACGAGGTAAGTCTCAGGGATGCTTCACCTTCACTTGCACGTTGAAATCTATATATTTATCCATCTATTCCAACTCTTGTTTCTTGGAACCTTCTCGAGTACTTGTAAGAATATTGTCGATGTGTAATTCATCATGACTACTTCAACCTTACACTTCAGTCCTCATGCTCTGTTCAAAAAACCTTAGCCATCTTTGTTAATTGTCCCAGACTAATTAGTTAATAGGCATCTATACAAAGCCAACAATGCATTATGAAACACTGTGTATCCTTGTGCCTGCAGGTTGTGGCACCAGACATGATGGGACACGGCCTCAGCTCGGCACCAAGAGACCCTGAAAACTACACCTTCTCTCAGATGCTGGACCAGATCACACTCGTCTTTGATTTGTTTGTGCCTCAAGGCCGCAAGTGTGTGGTGATAGGACATGGATATGGGTAAGGAGGAGTTTCACGGCACTTAGGAGGAAATATTTTTGCGTAGTGCAGTAAAATTTTGTTTATTTAGCCTCAGTACAATGGTATAAATCAGCCCAGGCATAAATAGGGTAAAATGATACAAAAAGTTTACAAAATTGGCAAAAGTAGCTATGTATCTACTGAACTCTCTTACATTTCACATTTATTCTCCAAAACTATCTATGATTAATATAGAATTTAGTGGTAATGAGATGGCTTATGTCTCACCTATCTTCCTTGATTGGTACAGGTGCTCAATGGCTGCAGCATTAGCAAGGAGTAGAGTGTCATCTGTACGGTTGGTAATACTGGCCAGCTGTGGAGGACCAAGTCCACTCATACCCAACCCTCCTAACAAGTCCTTCCTGCACACCCGCCTTGCAGCCTTCCTCGGGCCCTTCCTTGCCTGTGGATGCTGCAGGTAAGAAAGAGTTTCACAAATTATGATCCGTCAATAATCAAAGCAATGTGATATATATAAGTGTGTTTCCCATTAGCATTCAAGGTGTAATTTTCAGGTTTCCTGGCCAGTGTTGATTAAGTATTATTGATGTGTACACTATCACACCTTCCTTCAACAGCCGTGAGATCTTGTACACACCACGAGGGAAGCACTTTGCTGCTGATACCCTGTCAGGCTCCTCCATCACCCCAACACCTCGCTACGTGCTGGAGAATGTGGCGCTGGGGCAGAACTGGCCTGAGGGTGACATTGCCTTCCATCGCAGGATTACTGTGCCAACCCTGCTGCTGCATGGCATGAAGGATGACCGTGTCACTCTGGTGGAGATGTGTGAGATGGAGAGGGTGAGTGTCAGGCATATAGAATATATGCAAACCTTATCTTGCCTCATAAAACTAATATAAGATTTTTTTTCCTAAACTTTGATTAAGAAGGATGTTTTCTGTTCCCCCCAGACCATTCCTCGAGCCTTCCTTGAGATGGTACCCAATGGTGGTCATGACCTGATGCTTGATGCTCCTGTTGAGGTGAGTCAGGCCATCCATCGCTTCATCAAGAGGTGGAACCGTAAGCAGTAGTGTGATGCTCACACGACAACATCAGGTGTGTATGTGTACAGCTCACACTTACCTATTACTTCCCCTTCTGTTTGCTCAAGCATCTGTCTTAGTCATGTAATACAAGAATATTCAATATTTAAGAATTATTATGCTAAGACTACTTTTACAAAGTGAATGTGTTACTGTCACATTTATGTTTTGAATGCAGTCTTAGTTAAATATATTTTGATATATATTCAATATTCTATCATTACAGTCATTGACTGCGTTTTGTCTTCAGTACAAGCTTTTGACAATGGCTCTTGCTCATAAGTCACATATATTACACTTTCAATAGCGAGAAACTTTCTCAGTATATAATTTTATTGAAATTTTGTCAATAGAGTATAATTTTTTACCAACTTCGTAAGTTTTAATGACAGCTTTATAATCACATTGAAATTTATTGCTTTACACTTTTCCATTTTACACTTCTTATTGTTTGTAGCAAGATATTTTATACAACAGTTTATTACTCTCTTCACCTGTGATTGATTGACTCCTGAACATTGCTGTGCTACTTTGATAATACTCAGCTGTGTAATGCTTTAATGAGGTGGGACTCAAGGCTCACGTCACACTCAATACTTGAAGTGGTGCATGTGTATGTGTGTGTACTCAAGGAGGCTTCACTCAAGTCTTCACAAGGACGGTGGTTGACTTAATTGTTTAGAGTAGTCATTGATATAGTGTAGCATGTTTGTTTGTTAGTCATGTGACAGGAAACCAAACTGTTGTCAACATTTGGCAGACAGTTGAAGGTTGAAGGTGTGAGGAGCAGCGAGTGAAGGTGAGAGTGTGAGGAGTGGTTGTAGAAGTGTTACCATTATGCTGCAACACTTACTTAGCTGTACATTGTGTAGTATGTTTTCTGTGTTATGCTTTTGTCCACTCATGATCATATTGCATGAAGTTATTGTGTTGCAATTAAGGATGGCATTTTTACTTCATATTTATTGATGTATTTTTTTATATAGATTTTCTGATCCAAACTTATATTTTTTTCACCTCATATCAAGGTGTTGCATGCTAAAAATATATAAATTTTTATTTTGTTACGTGAAAACTAACACATTCTCCACTTGGTTACCTTCACGTGTTGTTCTGAGAGAGTGTAAAGTGTTTCATTAACAGACTCATACAACAGGAACACTGCAATGGACCCGGATAGTGTTGTCTGTCGACTCACCGTGGGTTGAATGTTCTTTGCAATCACTGATCATTCATCTAAACACTTACTTTATTCACCTTAACTCACTCACTCACCTAAACTTACATAAACAGATTTAGTAATCATATAGAAGACAAGTCAAAGATCTGGATGTATTACTCATTAGGAAGGAACACACACACACACACACACACACACACACACACACACACACACACACACACACACACACACACACACACACACACACACACACACCCTAGATCTTGCACATCCATGTTAATTTATTCTGGGTATGCATCTCAAGCTGGTGTAGAGTATTCCAGTGTATCATATTAAGAACAATATTTCCATTCCAAAATGTTTATAGTTCTGCAAGTCTGAATTCACCTGACACATACTCGTAGAAGTTGTAGTAACTCTCACCACATCAATCCTCAACCTTGCAGCTCTCTCTCTCTCTCTCTCTCTCTCTCTCTCTCTCTCTCTCTCTCTCTCTCTCTCTCTCTCTCTCTCTCTCTCTCTCTCTCTCTCTCTCTCTCTCTCTCTCTCTCTCTCTCTCTCTCTCTCTCTCTCTCTCTCTCTCTCTCTCTCTCTCTCTCTCTCTCTCTCTCTCTCTCTCTCTCTCTCTCTCTCTCTCTCTCTCTCTCTCTCTCTCCCCCCTTGCAAATTAGGGTCACATGTTTACCATTCATTAGTTTTAATGAATGAGTGACATGTAGTGACCTGGTTTGTTTCCTTATCTTATATTTGTTTTACATTATGTTCATCATAAAGCCTCCAGTTCTTTGCACCTACACACAAAATAGTGCACTTCATGTTCATTCAATATGATTTTTGTAACAGTATGTTACATTGTTGACACTTTCATTGTTGCATGTAATGTCCGGACTTAGAAAGAACAAAGTTGGAACTTTAATATCTTACTTCCCTCACTACAATGATTTGAAGCACAACTTATAAATTGGTCAGCTTACAATGGCATCAACTGTAAGTCAAGGAGTGGTTACTGTTCCCCTTGAGGAAGGTGATGGAGGTGTGTGATGTGTGAGAGGTCTCAGCCTTACCCATAGATTCGTCTCTTGAGTTCTGAGCTCTTTCAGGTACAGTAATAGGGGACGATCACAAGTCCAGCGCGTGATCCTTCAGATCTTGATTAATTCTAAAGACACACGTGCAAGTACCATCTATATTAAGTGTGGCTTAACATACTCTGAAAAGTTATTCCATAATTTTTGTTGTGTCGTAAATACGTTGTACCATAATTCTAAACTTAATATTTTAAGTTTCCTGCAACAGCTGAAAATATAAGGTTCATGTGACTTATTTTGGTGAACAGACCAGCCCAGTGTTACGTCACCTGTGTGTGTGTGTGTGTGTGTGTTGGTTCTGGTGCTGACTGTACTACCCATTCTGTCCGTATGTATGTGTATATATATATATATATATATATATATATATATATATATATATATATATATATATATATATATATATATCTCTCTCTCTCTCTCTCTCTCTCTCTCTCTCTCTCTCTCTCTCTCTCTCTCTCTCTCTCTCTCTCTCTCTCTCTCTTTCTTTCTGATGAATTTGTAATATAATAAAATATTCTTGTCTTCCATAATGCAATGTGTTTTTATCATCATCATCATCATCATCATTATTTCTTAGAACCCCATAAGAGTTGCAAACAAATTTAGATAATTGTCAATAAACATTAGACTCCAAGGAAACATTACTATACACGCGCTATTAGTATAAAGAAGGAAAAATGTGTGATAGTGTGGTAACGAAGAGAGAGAGAGAGAGAGAGAGAGAGAGAGAGAGAGAGAGAGAGAGAGAGAGAGAGAGAGAGAGAGAGAGAGAGAGAGAGATAACAGGAGTTATTCTTTCCCGTGGTGGATAAGGATCTATGGAGAGAGTTCAGTGTCCTTGAGTGAGAAGGATGAGCTTAATGTTTTCTCAAGGTCACGTGTCTATCCGGTCTGGGCGAGGGAGGGAGAGGCGGTTGAAGGGAAGAAAAGGATAAAGGTAAATGAACAGGACATTGATATATGTTTCCATTCACATTGAACAGTAAGATCTATTCATTCAGGTTGTATTTGGTTGTTTTCACTTTTTCTTTCCATAAGGTCATTCGAGTGTCAATTATTTATTTATTCATGTGTTTATATTCATACATCGATGATTTAGCATAACACTTGCTGACCATTAGGAGGGACAGGTAGAAGGGAGGGAGGGAGGGATGTATGTATATTAAGTGATGCACAAAATATATGTATAAAGTCAGCTGCAAAATATGTAACTATATTGAGTGTGATCGAGTGTAGTGTATAATTATGGAAAGGTATTTTTTCATGAATATTTTCCACCCTTTCCCAGACCTGTTTTGAGAGACGTAAGAAAAGTATTGTGTGAGTGAAGTGCAGGTAGTTCCGTGAGGCCTAATGAGGGCGGTGAGGCTGTTTGCATAGGTCCCGGATGTGAGTAAGACACAAATTATGGGGAACTCCCTTTTGAGTACTGCAACGAGCTCCCGGCAACACTTGAGGTTATGGTGTGTTGTTGCGTCTTTGTCTCTCTTTGTGTTACTTTTATCATCTGTGTTGCTGTCCAGCGGTTTGATTCCTCGCATTACTCCTTCCATTTCCTTATTGGTGTCTCATCTTACTGTGGTGATGATGTTAGAATGTGTTTTTTATCAGTAACACATTGTTTCTATGGTGTGCGTGTAGGAAAAAATACTACACAAAACGGAGAAAATAGTGCCAGCAACCACCCACCTTGGGGAATGATATGTTCCTGTTAGGGTGTCACGCCTTGCCTTACATGGCCTGCCAAGTGTGTGCAACCTTACATCCGCTCTGCCATCAGTGTTAAAAGTGTAGAAACGCTCGGTCATAACAGAGTTGTTTGCTAAACATAATCACGTTTAGAAGTCAAGGTTACAGGGGCGTGGGATCTCAGGAGGTAAGGTCTTGAGGGAAGGAGTGGTTACATATAGGGGGTCCAACCCTCTTCTTGCCTCACTCCTTCCCTGCACCACTCAGCCGGTGGCCGCTCATCATGGTGGTGGCGTGGAACATGGTGGTGGTGGTGGTGGTGGTGTACATGGTGGCGGCGGTGGCAGGACAACAAGGTACGGGGTTGTATCCTTCTGGATTGTGTTCGTTGTTTAGTTCGTGTTTATATAACGATTTAGTTGTCTGAATACATTGAAATAATGATGATTATGGTAATAATGAAATATTATCATTAGTGATAGTAGTAGTACAATTGTCGTTATTAGTGTTATCATTTGTGAGTTGCAAAGGTCAAGTGTCTTTCATTCGCGCCACGTTCCTGGCCTCCTTGACACCTCAGAGTGCCGTGTGTGTCCTGAAGGGTGCCAGACGGTGCCTCGCTCTGATGGCTCGTGTCCTGTTTGCATCTGTGATGGCGTGGCGCTGACTGACTGCGTTCTGGTGCCTGCCGAATGCTCTGAGGGTTGTCAGGAGAGGGGCGTGGAGGGGTGCCTGGAGTGTGCCTGTCCCCGTCAGGACAACACAGTGTGCCCCTCACTGGGAGCCTGCCCCGAGGAGTGCCAACAGCTGGTTGGAGGCAGCGGCTGTCCAGAGTGTGTTTGTGACGTGCCTGAACCCCTTTGTCCACCCATTGACTGCCCCGAAGAGTGCATGGTGGTGGAACAGGACGACAGCTGCCCCACCTGTCGTTGTAACCTGCCACGCGTCTGTCCCGCCATACCAGAGTGTCTCCGAGGCTGCATTGACCAGAACGAGGAAGGTGATTGTTACTTGTGTAACTGTACATTAGCTTCTGGCCAGACACCCGAGCCTGACTCTGCACTGCCAGAGGCCGATACTCCATACACGCCGGACCTGATGCCGTCCAATCCTGATGTTGATGATGACCTTCCCTCTGAGCCTGATCCTGCTGACACAGAAACTCTAGAGTCTGTCCGCCCTGAGGGGGAAGGGCGTCCCCCCTCTGACCGCCGGAACTCAGTGCCTCAGTGTAGCAATCAGCGCATGGAATGCCCTGTTGGCTGCCGCATGGGCATAGCTGCGGGTGGGTGTCCCGAGTGTTACTGTGGCTCCGACGCCATGCTATGTCCCGGTGTGCAGCAATGCAACAGTCGTTGCCAGTTCAGAAGTCCTGCAGACGGGTGCTGCCGCTGCCAGTGTCCTCGACGACCTGCCATTCCTGGACTCATGATCACCTGGAAAAGTTTTGCACCGGTTTCCCCCGCACAATTCTTCCCATTCGGTCCTCGTCGGGGGTGGCGGGGGGAGTCTTCCTTGGTCTGGGGTGTGTAACCTTGATACTCATGGTACCGGGTGGTGGACGCGGGGAAGGCGCCAGAACATGTGCTTGGTGTTCTACGTCAGGAAAAATACGTTGAGGTTTAACTGTTATGAAAATAAGTCAAAGTTCTGCGTCTCTCACCAACCAGAGGGAAGCACTTCGTGCTACGACCACATCCTGTACTCGATACTCCATGTAACGATCCACAGTAACACCATGTGATACCTTGACGTGGTGACCTAAGGAACAGTAACACTGGTGCTGAACCCTCACCACTACACAGCCTTCCACACAAGTAACGTTGATCTGTGACTGGATGATAGAAATAAACATCATCCATTTATTGTTGTCATCATTGTTTCCCTCTACTGAGGTGAAGGTGAAGGTGAAGGTGAACTCGATCAAATAAAGACTAATACCTAACTAATGGCAGCATGAACTGTCGTGTTTGTTTCAAGCTGTGTGGAATGGTGGGAGCAGGGTGGGTGTATTTTTCTCCCCCACCCCCCCCTCTCTCTCTCTCTCTCTCTCTCTCTCTCTCTCTCTCTCTCTCTCTCTCTCTCTCTCTCTCTCTCTCTTTCTCTCTCTCTCTCTCTCCCCCTCCCCCCTCTTACCCCCTGCTGCTTCTTTAGTTCCCCAATAAGTTAGGGGTTACAGAAAATATTGAATTAAGGCAAACTTCAACAAATGTTCCAACGCACACCATTGACGGGCTCTAGATAGCCCGTGTGTTCCTTAGATGAGGTCAGAGAGTAGAGTCAGGAATGCAGAGTGAAGGGTAGAGATGCAGCGTGGCAGGGTGTGTCAGGGTAGGGCAGAGAGTAGATTCAGGAATACAGGATGAAGGGTAGACGTGCAGGGTGTGTCAGGGCAAGGCAGAAAATAGAGTGTGATGCAGGGTGAGGTTAGTACGTCTTTGAACAGTCTTTCCATCTTAAAAATAGTATCAAAACCGATTTTCACATTACTTAGGACTCATCACACCTTATTGTAGTCTGTGATAGAATGTTTTATGGTATCTCAAGGTAGTATTCTGATGTGCAGGTTATTAGGAAGCAGCTTAGGTAAGTCGTGATGTGATGTGATAGGCGCCTTACCCGCTCGAGTATCGCCAGTCTGCATAAGTTTCGTTCATGCCTTTGTTCTGATCGTATTCTTTTTTTCTTTTTAACTCAACGCAGAATCTGGAATTGTCATGTACGCAAACAAATACCTGGTGTACTTTTTTTCTTCATCTTTGTGTTATTTGAAAGATGTTATTTGATTCTAGATTTGATTTACGTAAAAGCGGAATTTCTGTGTAAACGCAATGTGGCAATGAATGTTTCGAAGCACTTAATTTTTTCTTCGTAGCAATTCATTTATTTCGAAGCATTACAGGGTTGACTTCACATAACTCACTCGCTCCTTTGACCTTGAACACATCTTAGGGTAACAAGTGGATCCTATATTTTGTGAGGAAGTAACGGTTTATGAAAGAATGTGTAATGATGTTTAATGTATATAGTCGACAACGAATGAACTTTAGCGGGAATGATTTGTCTTCGCTTGAGAGACTTGACAACGGTGTGAGAAAAGCTTGTGTTTGTCTGATTCAACGTCATAGCAAAGTTTTGTCTATCGTATTGAAGATATAATTAAAAAAAAAAATATTGTATCACTATTGTTTCATGTCATCCACCATTTCTTTTTTTTCATGTGATCCATTTTTTCATATAATCCACCTTTTCTGTATCACATTATCCACCTTTTTTTATGTAGTTGCTCATCAGCCACCCTATCCCCGCTCTTCCCTCATTCATCCCCCTTCTCCCTCTTCATCTCCCTTTCTCCTCCATGCATCCCCCTATTCCCTTTTGTTTCCTCCTCCGTCTGTGGGTCACGTAGGCAGTTATCCTGATGATGTGATAATGAGTGGACGTGTTGATATTCCCGGACTGGAAGTGTTTGTGTTACTCTGTGTATCTCCCGTTAGCGGTATGAGGTCCCAGGAAGCATGTGGAAGGTGCGTGTGGCTTCATGAACGTCTATATTATCCCAGGTGAAGTAAGTGTGACGTTAAGCCTTCATTCATTGCCTCAAAGTTTAATTGGTATCACGTGTGTTCGTTGGCGCCTCGTAAGTAAAGTCATTAAAGTGTTTTCGTTATCGTTTAAAAGTCATGTTCCTGTCTGTGTGTTCCCTGATTTTCCTTATCACCTTCCTGCTTCCGCCTCGCTCCTTCTTCCTCTCCTAACTCCTCCTGCCCTGCTCATCATCGCCCGCTACAAATCATGCCTCGCCACCACCTCCTCCCCACCAAGCATCCCATCACCATTACTTTCAGAGAGCCAAACAGCCCCTTCCATCCCCCTGCTCAGTGTTGCTGGGAGAGTCACTTTTTGTCTTCACATCTACTCTGTTATTTCCTGACAACACTTACATTATTATTACATCCATCAGGTGATGCTCACGTCCGTCCACATCTGAATATTACATTGTTTGTTGGTGTTGGTTTTTTAGTCTTTAACACGGGGTTGAAGGCACGTGGGTGTGGGGCTCAGCTGTCGGCAGAGGGCGTGGTTGGCGGGTGGCGGATGGCGGGACGTACCGAGGGGATGCCGGGGGCGGGGTGGCGGTGGAGTTGGCAGTCTGTGCGCCAGTGTGGCCGCGTGAGTGTCGCACTGCTCATCTTAACGACTCCGACGAACTCGATTCCCGAACCTAATACGAACTTATCGACGAGTGTAGTGGCGTGGTGAGGTGCGGGGCTGACCCCCCGGAGGCAGGACTCCTGGAAGCCCCACACGGGGTGGGTAGGGCACCCCTCACTACCCCAGCCAGGTCAGTACAGGTCACGGGTTACAGGTGTGCGTCAGTAGGGTGTTAAGGGCATGACATTGTTGCAGAGAACGGCGGTAAGGGAGATTGGTCTAGTATGACACACACACACACACACACACACACACACACACACACACACACACACACACACACACACACACACACACACACACACACACACCGTTCAGGACCACATTGTTAGGGCACTGCCTTGCTGTGTGTGAGGGGACAAGGGCCTGTCAGACGTGCTTCTTATAACCTTAGTAAGTCGCGTTGCGTTGGTGCGGCGCCGCGGGAATACACGTAATTGTTTGGTGGAGTGTGCGTTGCAGGGAGTCTGAGTCTCACTTGCGGAGATGCAATTTAACAATTGATAAAATCAGTGTGTCCTCCCCTCACGGCGGGTCAGGCTCAATCTTATACCTTGTTGTTGTCTCGTACACTGACTATCACTTCTTTGTTTGAAGACCTTGAGTCATTATAAACATTCAAAGGGTCAGTAAGATTAATAAACTTTAGGAAACCTTGTAATGATAACGTAGTTGCTGCTTGCAAGGCTACCGAAAGGGGGGGTAGGGGCGCGGCGCCAAAATACCTGGTGACCGCCCTCACCTTTTTAGCCGACTCGCGGGCGGCTGACTCAGGGAATCAATTTAATCGTGTTGAGAAAATGTGAACAATACTTTAATTTTTCCTTAGTCGCGTGTGAACCCAACAACAACCCGGATGGGCGAGCGGAGGTTGTGTTGCAGGTGATGCTCGTGGCCTGCGTGGGTCTGCATGCTGTAGCTTGCTGGTTCGTCAACACGTTCAGGAAGGTAAATGGAATATGTGTACGTGTGTTTGCTGCCAAGCTCCCCTGCTTCCCCGCACACACACACACACACACACACACACACACACACACACACACACACACACACACACACACACACACACACACACACACACACACACACACACACACACACACACACACACACACACAAACACATACTTGACATGTATGCCTCGTAAATAGTGTAAATTTAACCCTGTATTGAAGGGTTGATATTCCACCCCACGGCTGTGTCACTCCTGCAGGACTGCCTACCTTGGCGGGGCTCAGAAGGGAGTGTCGTGCATACTGTACATACACATCACTAACACGGTCACCAGCCACCCTTCTGTGTCCCCTCACAGCTTCTTTCGTGCTTGATTGATGCTGAAACTTGTTTGACGAAGCTTAAATAATAAATGCTCCTTGCCTTTGTCCCTCAGTGTTGTCAGATGAAACTCACTCCCCTGTATACAGATTCGAGGTATATTTTCAGTGGGTATCATATTGTAGATACATGCAGTACACCTTGAGAATATTTGATTTAGAAATATATCTCGCTTTACAACACTTTATTTATCGTAGTTTCATCGACAGTTACTACTCTGGTTTTGTCCTTTTCGTTCCCTCTCAAAACCAAGATAAGTGTTCACGTTATGATGGTCCAACGGCGTCAGTGCGTCAAATATTATTGTTAGCCACTCATGAAAAAAAATAAACTCCATTTTCTTTGATAGTGTCTTGTGAATCTTTCCACAAAGCATTTGATCCGAACTGTGTCGAGTCTCGTATCCATTTTCTGTTTATTTGTGTGTGTGTCCGCGTTTCGGGATATTTTAACTTATGTCTAAGGAGGGTAGAGGCAAAATTACTGAACTTTGACTTTATCTAGCGTATGTATGTATGTATGTATGTATGTATGTATGTATGTATGTACGTAGTGATGATGGTGGTGATGTCACTTCTGTCTTCCTCCTGTGATTTAGGATTTTTTTTTTTTCATCTTGGCAACAGCAAATGTTTTCCAAGTGTGAGGGGAAAATATAGGAATGAGAGGAAGGCAGGTATTCGCGTGCATGATAGAGGTACCTACCATCATCATCATCATCATCATCATCATCATCATCATCATCATCATCATCATCATCATCATTATCATTATTATCATCTATTATCATCGCCAAGTAGGATGCATAGAAAATGGAGGTGGGAGGGGTGGCTATAGAATTTATCCCACTAACTTTGATGTTCTTCCTCTCCTTCCGTTCTTCCTCTCCTTCCGTTCTTCTTCTCCTCCCCTTCTTCCTGTATGTCTCCTCTTCCCTTCCTTCCTCCATCCTTTCCTCCTTCATCTCTTCATGTGTGCCCATAACTCATAATGGGGAGAGAGAGAGAGAGAGAGAGAGAGAGAGGAGAGAGAGAGAGAGAGAGAGAGAGAGAGAGAGAGAGAGAGAGAGAGAGAGAGAGAAGTGGGAGACACCCTTCTCATTACCTTGCCTCCCTCCATCATCATCATCTCTCTCTCTCTCTCTCTCTCTCTCTCTCTCTCTCTCTCTCTCTCTCTCTCTCTCTCTCTCTCTCTCTCTCTCTCTCTCTCTCTCTCTCTCTCTTTTTATTTGTTTCCTTTTTTTCTATATTTTTACCCTCCTTCCTTTTCCTTATGTCTGTATTTCTTCACTACTCCTTCCTTCTCATTTTTAACACTGTCATTCCTACATACCTCTATTCGTTCGTCTATGCCTTATCTTTATCACATATCTTTCAAGTCTCCCATTCCTCCTTTTTCCCTCCTTCCTTCCTTCCTTCCTTCCTTCCTCTTATCATGTCTACATCTACACGGTTATTTTTTCCTACATTCATTATCGTCTCTAACATAAATTCTCTTTTTTTTTTCTTTTTTTTTCAAACATTGTGTATAAATATATGAAATTGAAAAACTTTTTATCAATGTAACCAAAAATAGAAATAGAGAAAGCAAATGGTTAAAATAAATGACGGAATAAATAGGGAATGAAAGAGTGATGAATGAGGAACATGAAGAGGGAGATAATCTTTCCTTAATGACTGTGGGAAGGGGAAGGGAAAGAGGTAAAGGCGCTGAGAGAGAGAGAGAGAGAGAGAGAGGAAGCCTTGTCCCCCACTCAGACACGCCGCGCCCCTCCTACCTTAGCTATGGATACCCTATTACTGGCATTCCTTAGGGGCGGCGGGAATGTTTGTAGCACTAGGGGCATGAGTCCTATGGAGACCCTAATAACGTGGCTCTACACCCTGGATGTCCTTAAGCTCGGTGTGTGTCCTGAGGGAGTGGTAGAAAAAATTGAAGAGCATCTAAGTTTCCGGTGTCCTCTCGTGCCTTAAATAGAAAGGTGAAAGATGAGGTGAGGTGAGGAAAGAAAGTCCTCTCAAGTAGTATTCCCCAAAATATATAACAAAGGTTCATCCTCTCTAATGCAGTTCCCTAAAAATATAAAGAAAGGCAGATTCTTCCCGATAATATAGAAAGGTAAATCTTCTTGAACCGTCCCCCCAAAAATGACAGAGGCAAGTCTACAAACTCATTTCCAAAAAATAATGGAAAAAGGGTAGTTTTCTTTCTGGTGTTTTGACATATAGACAAGCACACACACACACACAAACACAAACACACACAAACACACACACACACACACACACACACACACACACACACACACACACACACACACACACACACACACACACACACACACACACACACACACATACCAGGACGCAGTGAAAACATACGAGTATTAGGTCCACACATACAACCTTCCCTTCCCTTCCCACCCCGGAATTACAGTATAAGGTTTGAGTCTTAGCATCGCCCCCAGCAGAGCCAATCCTTTTCCGGGAATCACAAGGCGACTCTGGGTTCACCTTCACTGTTTACATGACAGATATAGCAGAGTGACGCTGGTGCAGCCTCCCTACACCACTTCACGAGCACTTGGGCAAAAATGCAGTGTCTTTGTTAGAAATGCAGCGTCTTTGTCTTTGTCAGAAATGCAGTGTCTGTTAGAAATGCAGTGTCTTTGTCTGTCAATAATGCAGCCTTTGTTAGAAATGCAGTGTCTTTGTCTGTCAATAATGCAGCCTTTGTTAGAAATGCAGTGTCTTTGTTAGAAATGCAGTGTCTTTGCCTTACTTAGTGTGACTCTGGGTTGAGGTTAATTAAGCAAGGGAAATAAAGGCATAATTTGAAGTGAGGTTAGGTGTGTGTGTGTGTGTGTGTGTGTGTGTGTGTGTGTGTGTGTGTGTGTGTGTGTGTGTGTGTGTGTGTGTGTGTGTGTGTGTGTGTGTGAGAGAGAAAGAGAGAGAGAGAGAGAGAGAGAGAGAGAGAGAGAGAGAGAGAGAGAGAGAGAGAGAGAGAGAGAGAGAGAGAGAGAGAGAGAGAGAGAGAGAGAGAGAGAGAGAGAGAGAGAGAGAGAGAGAGAGAGAGAGAGAGAGAGAGAGAGAGAGAGAGACAGAGAGAACGAGAGAGCGAAAAAAGAGTGTGTGTGCAGACAAACAGACAGATCGACAAAGACAGACATAGTCGAGGCCACACGCCAATCACCAACTCCTAAAATAACAACAGCAATAACAACAACAACAACTTAAAATATAATAAAAAAAAAAAATATTGCCACGTAGTGATATATTTCCTACAAATTTTTATTAATACTTCTGCGCAACAACAAAGCTAAAATTATGCATCTTTTTTTCTTTTTTTCCTTCGTCGTGGTTCATAAATCATAAATTCTATATACAAGATCACCCCTAAAAATACATTGTGAACGTTACCTTTAAATTTAGTTCATGTTGCTATAAGTCCCCCCAAAACTAACTTCCTTCCCCTTCCTTCCTTTCCTACCCATTCCTCCCCCTCCTCCCCCTTCTTCCCCTTCCCTTGCTGTCCCATCCCCCTTCCATGACGTTCCCTTCTATAAGTCATAAGTCGTCCTCGTCCCCCTTCCCCCCTTTACCCCTTCCCCTTCCTCTCGCCACCCCCAGTAAGCTTGATAACAGTCGTCTAGAAGCAGGGGTGTGGCGGGGGGCGGCACTCCTTGTGTTTATTTTTGGCTGGTGATCTATCTGACGGAGACGCAGACGAGGTTCAGAGTCATGCTGCTTCAAGTTTGGGTTCGTTTGGCTTCGTCTGAGTTATTCTTTTTATTATTATTATTATTATTATTATTATTATTATTATTATTATTATTATTATTATTATTATTGTTTATTAGAAAAGTGTTATTGTCATTCTTACAATACCTTCTTCCTTTCTTTTTCTTTTTTTCTTATTTTCTTTTTATCTGCTACCCTGTTTTTTATCTATCTTCATTGCGATTGTAATTATGAATATTGTGTAATTATAGTTTTTTTTGTATCATCTTTCCACTATACTTTATATATTTATTTTTTGTTCTACACCTTCGCTTCCTACCGGTTATATTTTCACCTGTTCTTATCATACCATTAATATATTACATTCTTTATACTGTAGAACCTGTAATCATTCTCTCTCTCTCTCTCTCTCTCTCTCTCTCTCTCTCTCTCTCTCTCTCTCTCTCTCTCTCTCTCTCTCTCTCTCTCTCTCTCTCTCTCTCTCTCTCTCTCTCTCTCTCTCTCTCTCCTTGGCACTGTTCCTAGGTATCAGGCAGGCACATGGCATCACGTAGCTGTGCCTGTTAGTGCCACTGTAGTAGGAAGAGTGCCTGCTACCTACACCCTTCTTTTCTGGCCCCTCTTCTTGCTGTCTCTGTTACCCTGTTTGTTATTATATTTTCCTTCTATTTTCTATTTTTCTTTGTCTGATATTATTCTTATGATTTTTTCTGAAGTATTGGTTCTTTCTTTTTGTTCTCTTTTCTCTCTGTGGAGGAAGAAATACTTGATAAGGAATAAATAAAGTGAGAGAGAGAGAGAGAGAGAGAGAGAGAGAGAGAGAGAGAGAGAGAGAGAGAGAGAGAGAGAGAGAGAGAGAGAGAGAGAGAGAGAGAGAGAGAGAGAAAGGTAATGAATGATATAATAATTAATAGGTAAGGAATGTGAGAGAAAAACATTGCAAGTAGGAAGATAACCTTTTGAGAGTGAGAAGTGACGTGTTGCTACCCACATCATCACCACCACCATCACCATCACCACCACCACCACCACCACCACCATCACCACCACCATCACCACCACAGCAACAAACGCCAGTGGATGGCTAAGCCCTGCCAGAGTTATATCCAGCCTGGCTCTCCACCACCACCTCCACCACTACTACCACTACCACCACTACTACTACTATTACCACCACCACTACCACCACCACCACAACAACAACTAGAAGTAGTCAACCCACACAGATTGATGACTCCATTAAGTCGAGTCACCTGACCCTGTATTCGGCTGGCATGACTCAAAGTAGTGCCAGAGTGGACAGTGCCAGATTTTTTGACTCGTCTCCCCTAAGATTTTTTCCATATTTCCCTTCAGATTTATTTATTTCCCATATTTTTCACTTTATTAACTTATTTTCCATTTTTTCCCGTTATTAACTAATCAAATTACTTTACTATCAACCACGTTTTTTCCCTCGTCACGTGTATTCAATTGTTTCATTCCACGTGTTTCATTTAAGTATATTGAGTCATTTTATACACCTGCTCCTTCTACTTATGTGTTGTCATTTGATACTTATTAATAAATTCAAGGTGTTGGCAGTATTCTTGTTTTCAAAGGAGGAAGAGGAGGAGGAGGAGGAAGAGGAGAAGAAGGAGAAAGGAGGAAGAGGAGAGAGGGATAGAGTATAGTAAGAAAGGAAAATAGATAGAAAGGAAGAGAAGCTTATAAGGCAAAAGAGATTGAATAGACTGATGCAAGACAGGAATTAGGAATTATCGAAAGGTATTATCTCTCTCTCTCATTCTGCTTAGTAATAGTAGCAATAGGAGGAGGGAGAGAGAGAGAGAGAGAGAGAGAGAGAGAGAGAGAGAGAGAGAGAGAGAGAGAGAGAGAAAGAGAGAAAGAGAGAGAGAGAGAGAGAGAGAGAGAGAGAGAGAGAGAGAGAGAGAGAGAGATGCTTCTCATTCCATTCACATTCCCTCGAGATAGACTGTAATGTATTTGATTTATTGATGTGATATTGTTTATTTTAATGGTCCGCGGAGTGAAAAAGTGAAAATGGATGAGAAACTTTAAATTCATAATATTTAAAGCGTAATTTAGTTGTGAATATTATTTTTATTACTATTGCATTGTTGTTTGTTGCGTTCATATCTTTATTTTCTTTTTTTATCATTATTATTTTTATCCTCATTATTTTTCATCTCTAATGATTACATCATTAATTATTCTCATTTTTTTAGAACGACCTTTTTGTGCATAATAAAAAAAAATAAACCACGATATACAATATAAAAAAACTACAACGTTCATAATTCTACAACACCATGTATGTAGCTTCATAAATTACTTTAACTAACCTCAATTATAACACTTCATGAATCATTTATTAGCCTACGAAATGACATTCTATTTACTTTTCCTAGATATACATTTTTTCTTGTTCCTGGGTGTGTGGGTGGTCGCAGTGGGCGTGTGTGGGCGGCCTGGGGTGGGTGGGAAGTATTTGCACACACACACACACACACACACACACACACACACACACACACACACACACACACACACACACACACACACACACACGTCCTCGGCAGCACATTGAACCCATCTAGAAGGAGTAAATAGTGAATACATGTGTAGAGTGACTAGTTAACACTCTCTCTCTCTCTCTCTCTCTCTCTCTCTCTCTCTCTCTCTCTCTCTCTCTCTCTCTCTCTCTCTCTCTCTCTCTCTCTCTCTCTCTCATTCAGTATTCTCTTTTTATCTCATTTGTCTTGTCACTTCTTGGCTCTCCTCATTTTTACTGTTTTTACCTCCTTCCTCCACCCTCCTCCTCCCCGCCTTCTCTCTCTCTCTCTCTCTCCCTAATAATGCTTTTTCCCTGTCTACCTCCTTCCTTCTATTGGCTAAAATGATTCCGTCTCTCCTATTTCTTATTTTACCTTTTTTTGTGTGTCTCTCTTCTCACCTTTCTCACTCTTCTCTTACCTGTCTTTCTTCACCTATCCTACCCGTCTTCCTTACCTGTGTAAAAGCCACTCAGGTAAATCTTTGGGTGGTTTCTTCCGATTCAGTTGAGTAGACGCGAGGGAGCATTGCCTGTCCCGTAAAATGTCAGGGGATGGTAATGCGGGAAGGGATGGACTGCCTAGAAGTGTGTGTAACGAGAGGAGACAAGGAGGTAGTATGTTTTTTGAGAGAGGTATTGTTAGGGGAGTTAGTAGGAATGGCTGTTAAAGGAGGTATGTAGAAAGGGAACAAGGGGTGTGTGTATATTTTAGTAATTATAAAAGATAGGAAGGTGGAAAAGTTTACTGGTTTTCAATACAATGATCAGAATTGAGTGACAAAACGTATATTGGCAATAAATGCGAATTGAAGTTGAATAGATTCTGAACACTGTCCTGGCAGGCTCCAGTGGGGAAGGCTGGGTTCATCCCGTGACTCAACCGGCGACGGGCACGAGGCTAAAATTACTCCAGCCATTTGAGGGCGTTAATGTAGGTGACGGACGCAAATGTAGGAGTGACAAGGAGGGCGGGAGGTGGTCTGTCCAACATATCGCACCGCTTACCTTACCGACGCTGCCGCCAGCTTACCGCGCTAAGTACGTCTGGCAGAACAGTTTGTCTAGACGGCAACTCACAGTTTTTTTCCTCTTTTTAGGGTGTTTTTTAATCGTTTTTCACCGGTTTTTTATGCTTTTCCGGTTCCGGGGTAATCTTTTTAAGTAAATAGATGGTTATTATTTTGGGTTGTGTGGCGGGGTAGGAAGGAGACTTTGGTTTTGTCTTGACGGAAGATGAAAGGGAAGTGCATGAAGGAAAGGGTGTATTTATATGTCTTTGATGTGTGTGTGGGTATGTGTGTGACCTTTTTTTTTCTTTTTTTTTTACTTATTTACATTGAGGGAAAACAAAGAGAGTGGCGGCGTTACAATTATATTAGTATTTCCGGCTCTAGGTACAGGAAAGTGTCTCGCCAGAACAGGAAAAAAGTGGTGCTTCAGTTCATCTTTTTATCATTTCTTTTATTTATTTTGTGTTTATCGTCGTTTATTTCCAAGATTTTGTGCATTTAGTGATTCCTTTATCAGATAATTTCATGTGCGTTTTCTTTTTTTTTCTTTTTTTTATTTGTTGTATATTAAAAAATGTTTTAATTTCTTAAGGTTTTTCTTATATATCTTTCTTTCTTTAGTATCATTCTTCAGTATCTATGTTCATGCAGTCACCCCCACTATCAACACCACCACAACACCACCACAATACCAGTCTTACACTCCTACCTCATCCCTCACCCCAGCCTTCCTCATTTCTCACCCCAGTTTTCGTCATCCCTCAACCCAGTCTCACTCCCTCACCCCAGCGTCACTCCCTCATCCCAGCCTCTCCCTCACCCTTAAATCACCGCGCTTCACCCCTCTGCCAAGCCTCAACAAATTGTCAACATGTACTCTGGTTTTCCTAAGCCTTATGGTACCTTAGAAGGGTGTGTCGCTCTACGTGACGACCTATAAAAGTCTCCCCTTTACTGTGGGAATATTTTATGTTGTAGAAAACGGAAATTGCGCCTGAGACTTTAGGGGTCCTCTTGTAAATGTAAATGTACCATGTGTGTTATCTGCAGCCCTTTCATATTCACTCCAACACTCTCAGTCACTCCGTCATCCCCTGCTACAGATATTTTCACGTTGAGGTCTATCCCTTCAGTGGTCTACCTCACGTGGATTTCAATCGGGTCTGGCAACAGTGATGGTTTATTTCAAGGACTTATCGCATTATTTTTCCAGCGTGGTAGTGGTGGGACGTACAGGGACAGGGAAAGGGGCAGAGGCAAGGATAGGAACAGGGACAGGTGCAGGGGCAGGGGCAAGGATAGGGACAGAGGCAGGTAAATAGGTAACCAGTCTAAGTGTTGATATCCTCACAATATGATCATAACCCCGCTGATCTACGCCAGTTGATCGATATTTCAAAACCTAATTTACGTCTCTTTTATAATGACTTATCAACTAACTGTCTGGTTAAGTGAGATATGGTTACATTGCAAGCTTTTTGTAGAATAAAAGCTTTTTTTTCTCTATCTTAAGCAAAAATAAAGTGGAGCAGAGAATCAATAAGGTCCACTTCTTTATTTTTGTGATACAGGAGTGGAAGAGGAGGTTGGACTATTTCTTTCTTAGTGGGAGTGGAGTGAAGCTCAGTTCCTCTTAAAGAAAGCCATGTCCATCAATGTGCAAGTTTTCTGTTGAATTTCCATGTACAGCTAAGTTACCCTTGTAAAATTCTATCTACACATTCTCTGGTGCCGCAGCTAACTCCGTTTTCTATTCTTTTCAGCACCTGTACCATGGCTCTCCGCAGCGCCCCGACGAGAGCGACGCTTCTCTAATAGGTAAATAATTCTTATATATACCCCTTATACTATATCATTTTTGGTTTCCCTAGTAGAAATTCCCCTGAGATTCAATTTTTTTTTCCTTCCCCCCTTAAATATTTCCCGTCTAACCGGTGAGTAAGATGACTTGATGTGGCTAAGGTAAGGTATCGAGTTATTTTTACATATTATAACAAACCGGTAAAAAAATTTCTTAATTACCTGTGACACTAAGTGAGGGAAAAGGTTATCCATAAAATAGGTAAAAAGAGGTGTAGGGTAAAGATGGTAATACGTTAGATAAAGGTAAGATAAGGTAAGGTGTAGCAGCAAGCACGCCATTGATCTACCTTCTCCACAGCCACCTTACTACCGCTAATTATGATCAAATTACAACTGAAAAACCGATCCGAGCACCGAACTGTAGCAGCTGCGTCGCGGGGAGACTGTCATCGATATATTTAGACCCAATGACGTCATGCCTTGGTTGTCCAGCGTGGCTTCGGCGGGGAATCACTTAAATACGAGGGTCCAGTCACAAGAACATTATTATAGCTGTCCACCACCTTGAGACGCAGCGATAGGCGTGTGTAGGCGGCTCTAGACGGCTGGGAGGATTTTTTTCTCTCCTACGTGACGATCAAGGATAAAGAAGAACTCGCTCGAGAGGAGAATGAAGGTCAGATTTGGGCGCGAAATCCTAGGCGAAGATTTGGGTGGAGTCGTTTAGCGCGGGCGTGTGGGCGGCTCAGCTCCGGGGTAGGACTGGGGTGACGGGGATGCGGGTAGCAGTTGAGGAAGGGTACATATGTCAGGGGGGGGTGAATGGGATGATAGGTAAGGGTGACTAGGAAGGGAGGGTGCAAAGGGGAGAAAGAAAGGGAGGGTGTAAGTGAGGGAAAGGGAGAGGTGGAGAGAAGAAAGGTAGGGTACGTAAGAAGGAGGAGAATAGAGGAAGGGAGAACTAATTTGTGTGTGGGGGGGAAGTTGGGGCGTAGGGTTGTTTTCGTTAGAGAGAACTTGTCGGTGGACTTGTTATCATTACTGTGTTTGTCTTTATTGATGTGCTTTCCGTTGTTTTTTCCCTTCGTTTTATCGTTGCTATTATCATTGAATTTTACGGGTGTGTTAGTTAAGATAAAGGTGAGGTAGGATTCAAGGTGTTCTTCTGTGTGTGTGTGTGTGTGTGTGTGTGTGTGTGTGTGTGTGTGTGTGTGTGTGTGTGTGTGTGTGTGTGTGTACCTGTTTGTTTGTGTTGTGTACAGGTGTGGTGTGTTGAAGGGGGAGAGGTGGTGTTGCTTGTTTATTGATGTTTTTTTGTTTAATTATGGTTTATGAGTTGTGTCAAAACGTAATATG